>ML769705.1:0-76814 GCA_009733575.1 Gymnopus androsaceus JB14 | reverse complement strand
AACGATCACACAGATCGATGGGAGACAACGGTGTTATTACAAGGTATGCTACCTAGGCTTATATACAGTCCTATGTACAAACGATATATCGGGCAGGTGGCTACTGCGTGAATACTTGTGGCTACTGTCCATATGGTACAGTGGGTACTGCAAGAGACTGAGTGGAGTCTGCGAGACGATAACAGTGGAGTGCATGGGATGGTGATACAAACAAGTGGAGACTACGAGAAAGTGTTCCATGTATAGTTCGATAGAATATATTTACCTTTGATATTCCAACAGAACACTCGATCAAAAATGGTACAGTATTGAGGCTCTGAGGGGCATTGTAGGTTAATTCAACTACTGAAATAAGGCTATAAAAACTATTTAAAGCACTCAAGATCTCAAATCTCCCTGAAAAACATGGATTCTATAGGATATGATGCATTGTAGTACCAATTTAGCACCTCTGTCAAAAAAATATTGTCAATGCAAGTGCACTTACACCAGGTTGAATTGAACTTAGATGAACTGCTGTGTATTAATTGTCTCTGAAAATGTTGTTTAAAGGTGCAAAGGAGAAAAAATTGTTATGTAATACAAATTTGAAGTTGGAAGTGTGGGAAAATTTTACTATATATAGGCAGTGGAAGGGGAGGGGGCTTCATGAATCCTTATGACCCAAAAACAAGGTCATGTTGGGACTTAGTGGGTTGAACACCCCTTGTGCTGTATCAAACGACCCAAAAATTGAGCTGAATCTTGAGGATTCAGTGCAACTTAAATATACCATGATATATGACATTTCTACTGTTCCTTCAGAAGCAATGAAAACACTCATGATATCTCATATTTCTGCTGAGCAGAAATGCATCTGGTGGATCTTTCTGTTGAGCAGAAATATGAGCTATCATGCAAACTTTCATTGCTTCTGAAGGAACAGTAGAAATGTCATATATCATGGTATATTTAAGTTGCACTGAATCTTCAAAATTCAGCTCAGTTTTTGGGTCATTTGATACAGCATGAATCAGATGTCCTTTCTTGTGACTCAAATATTGGACTGATTGGGAAAATTTCAGTATATATTTCTATAGTGCCCACATATTTCTTGATATATCTAATTTCTGATCAAGTTTCTGCTCAGCAGAAATTTGTCCATTTTTGGTGTGATTGACGATCGTTCATATCAATGGTGTAAGTATGCTTCATGAGAAGCTTCGGGTTAGCAGATCAAGTTCCAAAATAAAATTTGGACGTCACCAGGTCGGATTGATATGATGCGTTAAAGATTGTTGATTGTAGTCCTGTTCCTTCAGTCCTGCTGAGCTAGGCCCCCAGAAGCTCCTGCAGTAACCTTGCCCAAAATAGTGTCATTTTGGGCCAGTTTCAGCAAAATCTTGTCTTATTATAGTGTACATTTAGGGGTCCAAAATGCTGAGTCCTTGTCACCATACTGTACGTGGATGTAGGGAGCAACTGCGGATGGGGCCGGAACAGTGATTTTTTGCGCAACGTTAGCAACCAGACCCTCCGAGACCCGTGACAACTCACAAAAAGGCAACACATGCGCAATTCAAATGCAGCTAAGCACTTAACCCATGTCATCAAATTCGGTTTTTGTAGTAGTAAGGTTTCATTTCAAATTTGACAGAAGTAACAAATTAAAGTACTGCAACCAAACTATCTGAAACTCAGTACCACAAGAAAGTCCTGCAAAACCCGCGAACCCTCTACAGGTCCTCCACAGAACCTGTATCGAGCAGCTAGAACATCTCCGGAACACTTCAAACAGGCTTCCCGGGGCATATACCTCTTGATCTTCCTGCATGAGTCACTATCATTCCAACTTCCCCTTCGGACGATGAGATTTGAGAGAGCGCGGGCATTCGAGCATCGCACCTAGAAATATCTTTTGTGCTAGCGGCGGGATGTTTAATATGTTCAAGGAGGCAGAGGAAAAGCTGAAGAGATGTTAAGATTGTGAAGTTGGGGGTAAGCAGATGATGTGATGGTGACCGCGAAGCTTTTCCGAGTGCTGGCGAAGCGGCTCTGAAGCTGCAAAGCAGGGGGTGGAAGGGTTCCATAACGGAAGTGTTGAGGCGAGGGTTCAGTTGCTGCAAAGAAGAAGCAGAAGATTGCAGTCATTATTTGACACTCGGATTTGACAATCTAGCACCTTGCAGCTCCCGCCGTCAACTTCCTTTGCTCAAGTCATCTTGCCTCCCAATCTACATTCACCAGCTATCATCTTCTCAGCGTCATACATAAACCTCTATTCCTGAAGAAAATTGAAACATCAGCAGTTTACAATTCACAAAGGATACTCACACTGAGGAGGAAAAGAAAGCTCGCGTCAAGAACGGCATGAAGGAGAATGCAGGCCATCAAGCTGCTGTGAGGAAGGAGGCAGCAGAGGCAAAGGCGAAAGAGCAAGCAACATGAACATGCTTCGCGAGAGAAGACATCGAAAGCGCGTGCAAGTGAAACAGAAAAAGACACCGATGAAGATTCTGAGGTGAGGATCTGAACGATGTTTCCATGTCATGGTGCTGAAGATGCTGGGAAGATGAAGGGGATGAGAAGGGGGATATTGCAACGGTTTCTCAAGCTGGATATGAGCACTGGCGTGAAAGTAGAAATGGGACGTTGGGTGGTGCAAAGCAGAACAAAGCAATTCGAACAAGTTGGTGGCATCCATTTCTATGGCCGGCAATTGATGCTGCCATGAGGAAAGCTGATTGGAGTTCTGCTGATGCTCTAAAAATCCTGCAGCGCAAACGTCCCGAGTTTTACGGCCATCTGAACCGAGGAACGATCTGGAAGTGGAAGGAAAGGGGTGAACGTGCATGGTCAGCCAAGACCTGCAGAATATTGAGAAGCGGCATGCACTCTTGGGTTCGGGCAGATCTGGTGCCCTTACCAAATATCCGGAGGTTGTCGAGACATCAGGAGCAATTTGAGTGCTCTACGAACGTCAGGATTCATGGTGAATGTTCCTATTGCCCGTTCAATCATGCTTGGAATCATCCGGTTGAAGATTCCCCATGTACTCACTCCCCAATTCTCCTGCTCCGAATCCTACATTCGAGATTTTTCCAGTCGGTCATGAACTGGAGTCCTCGGGCTGGTACAAGGGCTGCTGCACATCTTCCCCCAGATGCCGATGAGCTTTGTGAACATGCTTTCTTCCGTTTAGTCTACTGCATGAAATGGGAAAACATTCCTCCCAAGCTCGTTATTAATGGCGACCAGCAGGGAATTTATGTCTTACCTACCAGCTCCAAAACGTTCCATACCAAAGCTGATCGCCAGGTTGACATCGTTGCAAAAGATGAAAAGCGTGCATTCACTCTTTTTGTTGCTAGCACTGCTTCGGGCGATATTCTTCCTTTTCAGCTGATCTGGGGTGGTAAGACATCGGGCTCACTTCCTTCGAAATCTGCACCTGGAATGGATGAAGCACTTGAACGTGGATTCCATTTCACAGTGGCTGCGAGTGAGACAAGTCCACGCAGTCACTTCAGTACACTCAAGACCATGAAAGAGTGGATCAAGGAGGTTATTTGGCCGTATGTCCGCTCTGTCATTGAGACTGATCCTGATCTCGATGACAATCAGAAGGCAATTCTCTACATTGACATCTATCCTGTTCATACTAGCAAACCATTCCGAGCTTTTGTCTTTGACGATTTTCCGAATCTCATTCTTATTTTTGTTCCCGGAAATACCACCGGAAAGTTTCAGCCCGCCGACGTTGGACTTCAATGTCCTATCAAACACAAGTTGAAGACAGCTCTCTTTGAATGGATGGTCTTGGTTCATTCAGAGAAACTTGCTGCAGGTGCAAAGCCTGAGGAGATAAAGATGTCTACTTCCCTTCCAGTGCTTCGTGATGCTTCCGTTGCTGGACTTGTCAAAACCTATGATTTTATGCAAGGGCCGGATGGATGTGATTTGATTAAAAAGGTCAGTTTTCAATGCTTTCGAAATAAATATGTGCTGATGTATTCTCTCTTTAGGCCTGGGCAAAGTCAACTGCCAAACAGTATAATCTTTCCGCTGAATGTCTGAACAGCAAGCAGTCTCAAGCTGCTTTGAACCACTATCTTAAACCGGATACAACCCTTCACGATGAGATTCAGGCTCGATGTGGTAGAGTTCTTGGAATTGACGATGGCACTGCTATAGAGTCAAACCCTGATTTCAACAGTGATATTCATGACGACAGAGATGTGCCATTCTCGGAAGTGGTTGCGGAGACTTTTCAGGAGCGTCCAGCAGATGGAAATGGGGTTTTATCTACTGAAGATGGATTGGTCAGTGGTGCGGAAGGCGAGAACCTCTGGGCTTACAATGATAATGGAAATTTATGGACAGGAGAGGGAAATTTGCCTGAAGAAGATAATTAGCTAGTAGTAGACGATTTTTTGTGATTTTACAGCCACTTTTTTGAATTTTTTATGCACCTTTTTGTCACGATTCCGCACTGGCAACCGACCTCAATTTGACTGTGACGTCACGGAAAATAAGAAACGCAACCAGGTCATCGTGACCGTGACCGTTGCCTCCCTACATCCACGTACAGTAGCGTCATTTGAGATAGCACACCAGTGATGAACAGAAATTTTGTACCCTTTCGGATCAATTTTGGATGGGAACGTTACTGGAGCTGTCTGGAGAAGCATGAAGTCATGAAGTAGTAGGAATTCTAATACGTATACTATAGCCAACCTAGTAATGCGAATCAAAATGTTGGTATAGAAAAACTTGTTCAATTCTTATCCGGGAGCTCTAAGATTTTCAGAGTAGCTACCTATTCTCTTAATGACTGTCCTCACATCTGGAAAAATTCTCTAGTGCCCAGGAACATATAGGTTGCACTGAGGTACCCACAGGGTGACTAGGACACCCAGGATGTCTAGGCACCCCAGGCACCCCAAAGAAACCCCCCAAATCCTGTGCATCCTGAGGATAGAAAAGTATCTCTGGGGTGTCCCTGAATATTCCTGGGGTGTCCCTAAATATCCCTGGGGTGTCCCTGATCATCCCTGGGTGTCCCCAGGGCGCCCTGGGGTGCCCTGGGAATCCATAGAGAAAATATTTAAAATTATATATATTTTTTACCATCTTAGCCTCTTATGCTCATATTTACCTTCTTTATTTACTTATTCATTATTCATTATCCAAGTCTCAGTACTTAATACACTTATTATAGATGGTTGTTGCGCTTCCTGCTCACTGCTTACTATTGTCTTATTCATTTGGTGTTTCAGTGCTTAATTTCAAATGACTCATAATAAACTTAAAGATTGACACCTCACAGGTTTGAACTCTCAGCCTTGCAGTCAACTGTATTATATAAGCAATAGCGCGAGAGCTCAAAACCACTGAACTATCTTGATGTAAGGTATGCTAGAAACTTTATGCACTATATACACCAACTAGTGGGGTCAGCATCACCTATAAGAAAATTGGTGAGCACTTGGTCATAAGTGCACATGAGCCCATTTTCTCACCATAGTCTACCGAGACTATCTACAGTGTTACCAGTAATTATTCTCAGGTAAAAAGGGCTTGAAATGCGAAAACTAGACTCAATTTTTTCTCTTTTGGTTCATTTAATTTTGTTGTGGATATAATACATTGTAGCTTTTAATTAAAACATAAAGTATGTAGCCAAAACGTCAGATGGGCGCTTAAATCACGTGCTCGTAAGCACGAGCACATGACCGCTCTCCCAGGGTATCCCAGGGCTTCCCACAGCTGTCCCAGGGCTTCCCAGAGCTTCCCAGGATCCCCAGGATTTTGCCCATTTCCCAGGCAGCCCAAGCAACCTGGGCAGCCTAAAATTTTAGCCAAATCCTGAAGGCCTTTGGGCTTGCTTGAGGCTAATTCCTGATTAAGTTCAGAGATACTCAAGGATCCCTAGAATTTGGCCAAAATCCTACCTGGGGTGCTTGGGTTGCCTAGTGTTGCCTGTTGTATTTCACGCTTTGGCATTATGTAATGCAACTCCGGATCTTGTTATGCTCCGAGGTACTTACTCAGCCAAGTAGAGTATTGTAGATTATTGTAGAATATTCTAGATATAATATGGACACGTATATAAGGCCTACTGTAGAGGCCAAGTAGACAGCAATAATATTTTTATCCTCACTTTGAGCTTCACCGCTCAGTCAGTCCCTGCGCCGTATATTTACAACATTGCCTAGGAATTGGCCAAATTCCTGGGCATCCCTGAGAGTGACCAGGCACACCTGGACTTGCCTGGGCTTTAGGTAGTTTTCCAGATGCAGAACATTTTGAGATTTTAGTGAGAGTTGAGCTGGTGCCAGAAGGTGCCAACAATGACCTCCAAAATAGCAGGGAAGTGCAAACGTGACATCCGGTGACTTGAGCGGTAAAGTCATGGTGCCGTTGATGCCAAAACATGCTCAAAACCCTCAACTTTCTGAACCTTGGTAAACTCTAAGGCTTTCCTTGCGCTTTCTGATGACATCAAGCCATCCAATCTACCAGCAGCCGACATATCTTGATACCGTTCAGACCGCTAAGCTGTCCGATTTTTTTTTTACTCTCAAAATCAATTCATTTTCAAAAGTCACACTGCATGCAACCATGGTTTTCAGCACTTTTGAAAATCCTGAATTCTTTCTACTGCACAGCTTAAAATTCTGAATAGACAGTCCTTTGAAAATATGATCAAGCTGTACACAGTATAATTCTCAAGGGAAATGATTCAAAATTGAGGGCAGGAGAAAGGATTTTCTCTATGATTTGCATTTCTAGGGCGCCTATAGTAAGTATAGTTGGGCAATATTTTTGGATTTTCTGAGATTTTCGGCGCTCGCCGCGCGATTTTTGAAAATTCACGTGACAATCCTTGTCCGAAATAGCGTCAATTAGGCCGAAATCATAGCGTCATTTAGGGTGTCAGGCCGGGCAAGGTTCAGTAGGAGCTTCTGGGGGCCTCGCTGACTATTTACGGTTTACGATGACCGGTATCCTCCCCGAATCTGCTGAAAAGCTCGGATGACTCGTTCAGTGCCAGAGTTGATTGCTTGGGTATTGGAGAGAGTGGGAGCGAAGAAAATCGCACCCGAAGGATGATATCATATGCATGGAGGTTCTTCGCCGGTACGTGAAGTTGAAAAGGATTATTCTACTGAACAACCCTAATGTCTGTTGACAACCCCTTCAACAACCCTTAAACTTCGGTGTCACGAAGAGAGTCACACCGGCGGGCCTACGGCGCTGTAGCATGCACAAATGACTCAAGTTTATCACAGTGGTATTGGCAAACCTCTCGGATAGAGTCTAGACAAGCCGGGGAAATGTATCTGAAGCTCATTCAAAGGTGCAGGAAGCAGGGAAACAGCAAGAGGAGGAACAATGCCAACAAGAGAAGGCAGCAAAATTACAGCGAGAACGCCACCAATACCAGCATTGATGGGCATATGACCCTTGAACCTGACTTTTGGTAATGGTAAGTCAAACTGATTCCCAAAAAATCTTGAATTGGAACAGCAAGTTTTGGCGAAGTAGATGTATATTTGCAGTGGAAAACACAGAATATATATCACTGAAGCAAGATTTAAAAAGCTTCCATGGATAGAATGAACATTTATACACAAATTGCAGAGCCAAGTTACTAACGGCGAGACTGAAAAGTAGCTGAGGAGTCGGAGTCGGAGTCGGAGTAGCAAGAATGCAATGGAGTAACTGTCAAAGATGAGCTGACACGGCGGCAATCCGGAGTGACCGGCGGTGAACTCATTTGACGCTCGTCAGGCGCTCACAATCCTGGGTTGTCTATGAACAATAGGGTTGTTGAATAGAATTATCCAGTTGAAAATGTATCTGTGGAGGTCTACCGGCTTGATCATGCGTCTTTCGAAGTCCCATTCGGGTTTAGACGCTAACGCCCCACATCTCTCTCGTTTCCATGGAACTTTCATTCGGATAGCTCTCTCCATGCTCCATATGCCGATGTCATTACAGGCACTCTGAGGCATTGCGCCATCACATTCCCTTGAGTTACTCCCTGTGAGATGCCGCCAACCTATTGAAGCTTTTCCTTTGCGATCTGCCACCCACAGTCGTCAATCTTTCGAAGCCACCGGAAAATTTCTCAACCGTTTTCGCCATTGTAAGGCTGTGTCCATTGGTTACCACCATCTCAGCGTCTCAGACCGCGACCAAAAATCGACCTTGCATTTCTCAAGTTTCTCAAGTTGAATGGCATTGCTAGCGGAGCCTGAAGGTACCCATACTGGACATTATTCAGATAATACCTTGATCTAACCATATTCATCCTTAGATTCCTTACTGACAGTAGTACGATGCATCCTTCGACTGAATGTCTGATCTCAAAGCCGCGCTTCATCAGATGACCAGTGCGAGGGGATGATGTCCAGCGTTGATTAACTGTCATCGTCAAAAATGCTTGCTATAAGTATTCTCGAGCGCAACTCTCGAGAGCTTTCTTTCACGTACACACTATCTCTTCACTTCTTAATCCGAGCCGAGCGATAGATCATGGCCTCGGAAGACAATCTCAAGATTATAGTGGTTGGTGCTGGTATTGCTGGCTTAACGTCGGCATACTTGCTGAGGAAAGCGGGACATGATGTGACCGTGCTGGAGAAAAATGGGAATCCTTGTGAACTGGATATATCAGTGAGTCCAATTTCGTTTTACATATCAAGTACTTCCACTGACAAGTTAGTTTTTCTTTTGTGAAGAGGGATGGAGGGTTACGGCTTCCACCCAACGCCGCAAGATTGCTAGAAGACCTCCCTGGGACGGAGAAGCTCTTGCAGGAGAAGGCAACAAAGTGTGCTGGGTATAATATTTTTTTTTTTGCGGATCTTCCTTAATGTCGCTCATGTTTACCGATCATCAAGGATGCATTTGTTCCAATGTGAGTACCACATCAAAGTTTCTCGGAGGATCATGTATTCATCCGGCTTGGTTTGTTCAAGGCGAGAACAAATCCTCTGAACTAGTAGGCAAGTTAGAATTCAAAGACGACATAATGCATGATCTAGGAAGCGATTTCTATTTCATTCCGGTACGTTTTCTTCCCTCCAAAATTCCCCCGTCATGACCGCAGTATGCAGCACCGGGATCTTCACAGCCATCTTTATGATCTGTGTAAGAAAGTCGGCGTTCAGCTCCGGCACCATTTTGAGGTGAAGCAAGTCCGTAATGACAAGGATACCAATCCTTTAGTAATATCTGAGGGTGGGGAACACGTTGTTGGGGATATTGTGAGAGTTATCCTTGTTTCCAATCAGATTTGACTTGAACAGCTCCCTGCGTACTAGGTGATAGGTGCTGATGGCAAGAACAGCATTGTCCGTGACATGTTACTGGTGGAGGAAGATGATACTGCAGAAAATGATTTCCTAGATGATACACATACAGCGGATCGGCCGGCTGCTCTACCAATGAAGATGTTTACTGGGTTGAGTTTGTCCTCCTCAGACTTGCGATAACTTTGAATACTTATTAGCATTTAAATACTTCAGGGCCACAACTTCTATCTCCGTTTCACTGATTGAATCGGATCCAGAGCTTTCAGAGCTCACAAACTCTGCGCATGTTAGTATCAACTACTTAAACTGTATGTTTGACTGCTGAATACTGTTGCATATTATTATAGTGGAAAGTATGGATGGGGAATGGGATAAGCGTCATGGGTGCACGGGTGAGTTTATTCCAGGTACTCGAAGATTCACCTATAACATTCCACAGTATGGTCCTGATCTATATATCCTTGACTTAATATACGGAACCCCGCGGTGTCCAGAAGACACCGATGACGACTGGCTTTCCGGAAAGCCAGTACAGAGTGTGCTCAAACATTTAGATGATTTTGACACTCGGTGTGTAGCATTTCTACAATACTTCATCGCAACTGATAGAGTGTTTGCGCGAATGGTAGAGTCAAGAAAATCTTACAACTGGCTTCGACAAGCCACTGGAACATACAAACTGTGCATGATTTGCCCCAGTATGTTTCGAAACATGATAACGTAGTTGCGATAGGAGATGGAAGAGGTAATGCAATAGGGATTAGCGGAACGCACAATACGTGAGCCAATTATTACCTTTACTGATTTATCTTCTTTCTAAAAAGAATTGCCAGAGCTGCTGCAGTATGTTCTGTATTCTACGCGAATCATCACTTGATTTACTAATAAATGCGCAACCTACCTAGTTTGAGGATGCCTTCACCCTTGGTCGACTATTCTCTCACAAAACCTCCATAAGATCTCGCAAATCTCTGCTTCTGAACGGCTATCAGAATATCCGCCAGGAACGTGCTCGGAATATCGAGCTTGTGGACATGAGCACTGCGGTCCTAATGGGGAGCCATCCAGGCCCTGAACGTGAAGCAAGAAACAATGGGCTTAGGAAGACACTTGAGCTTGAAGATGCTGATGATGACACGTTAGCTAAAGCCTGGGCGCCGCATGTTGCTCAGTTTGACTACGACGCCAGAGATGCCGTGGATGAGTGGTGGATGACTTGGGCAAGACCAGCTAGTAGGATTATTTCATAGTGTTTCATGGCGATACATATTATATTACATACCTATAAACATTATACTAGTCCAAGGGGGATTCGGCATTGAAATGGCAGACATATGACCTATCTTGCCTAGTTAGGAAAGACCCTCCGTGGGACTTTGATTGGCGCTCTGAACGCTACTAGCATTCCGCAACGCCCTTGCAGATTTCCACCACGAATAGAGAACGAATCAACTTTCTTTTGCTCTTCTGACCTTGGGCTATATTGAGGTTTGAGCTAGCACCAAATTCAAGCTTTTCTGTTGCTCTCCTGCATTCTTTAGCATTTGCGGCGCTTATTTCATCTGACAGGTCACATTGTGAGCTTATACGTTTGCCGTTTCAATGCCGAATCCCCCTTGTACTAGTCCATTATCCTCTCAATATCATGAAAACCAGTGTTTCTACTGTTGTCAGGTGGAAGGTCGACGCTGGTATAAGAGCATCTTTTATCGACAGTGATCTTCCAGCTGAACCAAGATATTAATATAATTCAGTATCAAGCGAGTTCAAAAATTCGAAGCATATCTTAAGAATACCGAGAACGGCGACCCGCCCTAAAGCGCCACTGCGCGTTCCTTTGGTGTGCTAGCAGTTTTGGAAAACTCACAGAACGTATTTACCATCTGTAACATTATCAGCCACAACTCTCTAAGATATCATTCGAGTGATGCGGAAATCAAGGTGTCTCGATTGGATGGAAATATTGGCCACGGAGTAAGGCGAACGTATTGAAGAAAGAGAGCCTTGAGATCGCCAGGACTCGGAATCAATCGATTTTTCATTGGATGTCCAATGTTCCTACCATTGACTCGTAGTCTTTCTATTTTCACAACCTCAAGATCCGGTCGGACTGAAAACAAGGAGAATCTTCATGCTACCATTTTCTTCAAGGTCCTGCCGTATCAAGCTGCTCTTGTGAGGAGGTGTCATATTTGGGAAGATGGTGCAGAGAAAAGGGAGACAGCGGAGTTTCAGCGCTTTAGCCTCCGGCAAGTTAAGGGCAGGCTTGATCGCGACGTTAACTTGAAGGCGGCTCATCTTATCGAGTCATTTGCTTTTCTGCACTCTTTCGCAGCCTTCTTTTGATCGCATCCTTTTCTCTACACCGCATATGGTTTCCTTTTAAATCTTCTGATGGACGACTCGTCTAGGCCTAATGCAGTCCTTCTAAGAGGCTGTCGTTGTTAGTGCAAGAATCCTCGATAGACTACGACTCGGCTATAACACCAGTCTTTTACAAATAATTTCCTAAGTAACATATTGACGAAGAAATATTCATCCTGTTCCTCGTGTGCTTCCTTACGTCCCTCTCCCGATCTCCGCAGCTAACTCGGTTCAATCACACCCTCGTCCTGTCACTATCAACGCTCCAGGTGACAGACGGGAACTTGGAAACTGGTCTGTCGCTCAGTGATACATGATTCTAGTTGCGTAGTCACCGTTGGTTGACCGATGGATTGGAGGGAGCATAATATCAGACGTTCTAGAGGATGCAGTCGGAGATAAGAATCGATATAGGCTGTCTACGCTATCTGCGTCTTGGTGAGTGCTCTTAACAAAGCTCACTTCTCTCCCATTGCACCTAGTTGCTAAATCTACATCCCGAACTCCGATTTTACAGCTGTTTCCAAATTTGTAGCATAGATTTTGCGAAATGCTCTTTAGTGATCTTATTTATAACCAAACACGCCACCGCTCGGCCAGTGTCGGCTATGATGTAATTTTGTCCGATGTCTCCTTCTGTCTCCTCGAACCTTGCCTCGAACAACAATGGGCAATTTTCGCTACATTCATCCAGCTGCAAAAGAAAAAATCTACCTTCTTTCATTGACCGAAAACCAAGTTACTACAGCTCACAAACTTCATGTCTCCCAATCGACAGTTAGCAGGGTGAAGGCAAATGTGCTCAGAACTGGGAAAGTCTCGGAATTTAGATTGTCTAGCGTCGAGGAGACCTGAGGAATATGCAGGTGACCGTGCAGTGGAGCATTGGAGCAGAGGCGTCCGCAGCTGCCTCGAGGCTCCGGCATGACATTTTTATTTGGTTGTAAATAAGATCACTAAAGAGCGTTTCGCAAAATCTATGCTACAAATTTGGAAACAGCTGTATTAATAACACGTTTCGTCCTGTCGCCCACAATGAGAGGAACGATGCGTTGGTGTGTGATTCTTCTAGCTCCTTTGGGTTGGTAGCCAACGCCTGTCCGACAGAACTTCCTTCTCCAACTAGCCATATCCATCTACTGAGCAGCTCCTCACACTCTGTCCTGGTTTACTTTCTCCTTGCCCTCGCTACAAGTTCCAGATCCATCATCCCGGACACTCTTTAAGTTGCTACTGAGGTTGTTCTTCTATTACCAGATACGTCTCCGGCAGAGAATCTAAAAAGAGGGCTCGGGTACATACTACGAATCGGGTGCAGCTCGGGTAATATTGCCTGTTGCATTAGGTTCTGGGTGTCGATGGTTTTTTTGAACTTGTTTGAACTTGTTTGTTTGGGTCAAAATGAATTGAAAACTATGGAAACCAAAGGCCTAGGCCGAAAAGAATATAGGCCTTAATTCATTTCGCATAGCCCCCTATTCATTTGCGGCCAAATAAACACAAAAAAAATCTCGGCTGACACCCAGAACCTAATGCAACAGGCAATACTATGACTTGCTCCCATTTTTCTGACGTTTTGATTTTGTTTCAGGCCCGACCCTGATACTTTAGTCCATCGTGCTGGGACCTAGTTCATTCACGCATCTATCCTCTTATGATTTAGTTTTTGCTCCATGTGAATGGTCGAGACCATCGGAAGCTTCTGTGGTTTTGCTTGGGAACCAAAAGGGTATGGGAAGAAACTTTCAGTCGAAATCTGGAGCGGAACGGAATCAGCAAGAGGAGTCTTATATGATCTGCAATGACTCTCTCTAAAATATGGTATCGGCTCGAATCGCTTGTTCCTTAGTCCGTCTGGAACACAAATTCTTTCTGGTATAGCTCGGAAGACTGCTCCGTTCCTGAGAACTTAAGTACCATATGAAAACTAACTACTGCTGTCAGCCGCGGGTATCCATCAGCCATTTGTGGGCGATTCCTTGTTCGGTTATATAGATAGATGTGACCTCTGACACTGCGTGTGCGTCAAAGTGCTTCCATTGAGTATTAAACCAACCCAGAAAGAAAGAATAGCTTCTCGTATCCCTTCACTATGTTCTCCAACAAAGAGTTTGCTTATATGCATGTCCTGCCATCGCAAGTAGAACTTGGTGCGTGCTGGGAGCTGTGTCGTCTTAATAACAACATTGGGTTTTGGGTGATTTGGCTTCCCACAGGTAAGGAAATTATGATTTACTAGCCGCCGCTTATTTCTGGCTTAACACTTCAACTAGCCTGGGGGCTTATGTTAGCATATAATGCCGATTCAAGAATATCTATTTTCGACGTGGTCTCCCAGGGAGCCCTCTACATTCCTCTTTGTTTTGGAATTAAATCTCTGGTAACAATTTGCCCTGTCATCCTTTTTTTCCCATTGCGCTCAATCATTTTGTAGATCATGACGATTGATGACCTTCTTGACTATGATGTTGATGCCTTAGTTGAGCGTACAAAAGACCGAGCACTCCCACGTGGTGCAATTAGTATTCAACGAGCCTGGGCATTCTTTGCATTGCAAGTTTTTGTTGGCTTGTATGGTGCCTTTTTTATTTTAAAGCGTCCCGCGTATGGGTTTTTCTTAATTATTCAGTGCTGTCACTAATCCTCTTGGATTTAAGGCTGTTTATATCTGCCTATGCCTGGCCACTTTACATTATATATCCCACATGCAAGGTATGTTAGTGTTCTAGTCCATATTATGTTTGCTAACACAATCTCTTCAGCGATGGATGGATTTTGCACCTGTTCCTTTGGTATGTGTTGGCTTTTGGTTGCATTGACATTTTGGGAACTTTTTGCAGGGTTTAATGTTTAACATTGGTATCTTCATGGGTTGGAGTGATTTGAATCCGACTGGAAAAGTCGACTGGTTTATATTGATCCCTGTGTTTCTGGGATGTGTTTTTTGGACAATTTCCTATGAAACAATATATCAACACCAGGCAAGTTGGCATGTCTCATATAAAAGCTAGCAGGAAATTGACTGAAAACAGGACCGAGTTGATGATGTTAAGATTGGTTTACGTTCTTTAGCAATTTATCTCGGAGAGAACACTACTTATGCTTGTTTGGTGACATCAATTATGTTTACTGGACTTGTTGCATATGGTGGGTTCCTCAATGGGCAGCATGCTTCTTTCTTTATTGGGATAGTTGTTGCTGGGATGAAGCTAGTGATAAAAGTAGTGAGGACAAATATTGACTCTCCTACAGAGTGCAAAAGCATGTTTATGGAAACACCCTTCATTGGGTTGATTGTTTTGGCTGGACTGGTCTCTGATGGGATCTATTACCGCCTGTCTAGTGGTCTTACCCTCTGATTATTATGAACTTACTCATTATTCACCTTAGATATTAGTTCAAAGTACCTGCTTGTAACAATATGAACTTTATTAATACTGCTGCTCACAATCAAGAAAAGCATTCCTATATATTTAACAGCTTCTCTGACTTCATAATTTTTGAATAGATTGGAATCACATCACAAATCAAAGGGCAATATGAGCAGTTGGATGCAGTGTTATACATGGTCCACAGTTTATTAAAGTTCCATGTTCCAACCCTTATTGTCATGTCTACAACAGTAGCAGTGACCTGAGTACCTGAAATATGCAATATGCATTCCATGTAATTGCAACTGTATTGTCTAAATTATTGATTGTGTCTGCTTGCAATGCTACATGGTAACTAAAGAAGGTGGTGCTATAACACACAAAGGCTAGGAACAAGAGGACATGCCTCAGTGATGCTCATCTGTATTAGGATCTTACTCAGAACTTGAGATACACCCCAGATACACCTGCAGAAAAGTAAAAATGCAAGACTGTTTTGCAACCAGCCACTGGTGTGTAGGACAAAAATAGCATAGTGACAATGAAAATCTGATAGCACATAAATGTTGAAAAAAAAGGAACACTTAACAACATGCTATCAATTGAGTCCGGCAAGAATTACAAGTGCAATTTATTGCTGAGCTACTGTTTTTGCTGCTAAATTCCCTTATGTAAAATTATATTATTATAGTAACTACTTTCCATGCTTTCCTCTGTTGCTCCTCCATTGCAAAGGATACAAGCTTTGCTTGATCCATGCCTGTGGCATGGATCAGGATCTTCAGGGTATTATTTTGGTAATATCTTATTCTCAGTTAGTTCCAGATGGGCATATGAGGAGAAAATATAACATGTAAATACAGAGGTATTGATTCAAAAACTTGTGTAAAAACTTGTGAAGATTAAATGGAACAAAATGAAATTTATGAGTAGAACTATGCTGGACAGAAACTTGTAATGTAAGGGTTTCTCCCTTACGATCACTTTCATTGACATCCTACTTGAATTTATGTCTCACTGCATAATACATATCCATACATATATGTCTTGTCAGTCTGCATTGGACTCTCAAAGCTTAAGGATTAACTTTTACATGCATATGCTAGGGGTTTTGGCTCATGTCAGATTAACTACTGTGCCATTTCAACAAGTTGTTTAACCCTTGTGAGCATCATAGGCTGGACTTAGGTGATAGCCAGTTCCCTGACCAAAATATTGCATTACATTGATTTTATGCAAGCTCAATGGTGCCATAGGCAGCACCAAAAGTTCATATATAGGGTTTTAAAAAATTGTGATTTCATACATGAAAGTCAGAATTTTATGCCACATTTCTCCTTTATTTTCCTTGAATTAATTTCAACCAAATTTTTCACACGAACTTCTTTGAACTGTCAGTCAGAATCATAAATGGATGTCTGAAGTAGAGATTTCAATCCAGTTTTTTTCTTAGGACAGCATCACCCATAGTATTTTCACTACAGTATAATGGAGTACTGGGGACTCCCCAGGCCCCCGTGCTGTCATGGGCCCACTGCACAGAGCTTATGCTCAGGTGGGAATACTGCCACACATTTCGCTAGCTGTGATGCTTAAACAGCAGGCCAATGATTACATTGATTAGTGGACTTTAATGAAATCAACCACCCAGAAAAATCTATTGGAAACCCCCTTTCTGAGAGAAATCCCCCCTCTGAGAAGCCCAGACTATTGAGAAACTTGGGTGCTGGCAGCTTAGTAACCCGCTGTAGTCTCCAAGACATTCAACCTCAAGCTTTTGGTTGGCAGGCCCTTAACTACTCTTTTTATCTGAACTAATACTAATTTCTGTTGTTGCTCCTTAAAGTTTTGTAGCCAAATCAAGGTGGCGAACTGGTAGAATTGTATCCAAAGGTGCATTTCAGTGTTCTTCTACTTGACATTGTCCTAAACGTTAATGAAAGTAAACAAGCTCTCTGGAATCTCAATGCCTTGCACTCTCTCTGTGCCATGTCTTCCTGCACCACATCTGCCACATATGTGTAGGCTGCTAAGCCCCTCTATGGCCAGGGGTTCATCAGTTAGCATCATTAGCCATTGCTCAGATTCCAAATTTGGGTTATTGGGGATTGCTGCGCATGCTGTCCGCATCACCTCTACTTAGGAAGGAGTTCCATTGCATGTTTGAACGATTGGCTTCTGAGCTACATAAGATGTTCCAATGTGCTCCATGTTTTTGTCCACTCCCTCAGGTTTTGCTGCTTACATGCCGAACTGTATTTTCTTGCACCTCTACCCTATGGACCTTTGTGCGCAACTGCGAGTCATTTGGTGCAGGACCATGATGACCACTGGATTATGCAGTTGTGTTGAATCCAAATGTTGGAGGTCTTGAGCTATCTATTAAAAAGCTTGAAATTTATTGAAATAGTAGTTTCTGTATGAGTCTATGCATGGGGGCTTCATAGTGGGCACCTGTGCTGGCCAGTCATCAGAGAAACCCTCAAGTCACTTTTTTGAGAGGGTTTCTCGGAGAAAGTGGGTGTTGGAATCCGGTATAAGCTGGTCAAATTGGATACGGCAATGGGACATTGGAGTCCTGCAATCGGGGTCCCGTTTATAGGTGATAGTGGTATTGTATATATATTTGATTGCACATGAATACTGTAGACTACTTATATAGGCTGTACTTATGTATGGTACCCATAGTGATGTGCCGGCTGGGGCTCAGAGCCCTTGAGCCCTCTGAGCCGGGCCTGATTGAGCCGGAACTGGCCCCAGACGTCTCTAGGGCTCAGGAGGGCTCAAGGCCCAGCTCAGATTCTTGAAAGCCCTGAGCCAGGGTCTTGGGCCTGGGCTTAGAGCACCTTATTTTACTAACAGAATGCATGGAATTTTGCTTAAATTTTACACCATTTTATAACACTATTCTAAGGAAGAAGAAGCTTTATCCTGTTGTCAAATGTCATGTAAGTGGTTGTAAATGCATTCTCTGGCTGCATTTGAGGTTGTAATTATGTTTACAATGGACTTTATTGCTTGGTTATATGATTTACACTAAATTAATATTGAATGTGACATTTTTATGGATAAAAAATGGCATTTCACATATGTACCTTGAGCCGGGCCCTAGCCGAGCCCCAGCCGCCATGTAGGGCCCGGCTCAACATTTTGATCAGCCCTGGCCAGGGCTATCTGAGCCGTGGCCGGGCTTTTGAGCCGGGCCCCAGCCGGCACATCACTAGGTACCCATTTGCCTCTGGGCCCAAGAGAGGTCAAATGTTCAATCAATCTATTGCTGCCTGCATTTTTTATTTCCAATAGTGGGTTGCTGAACAGATTTTTCCCAAGCACACTGTATTTAAGGGCATAAACAAAATCATGAACCTGAAAGTGATGAAAGGAATGATCAAAGGGAGCTCGGAGCTCGAGTCCTCCAAACACTGATTTGGGCGCTAACTTTGTCGGGCTAATGTGTACATTATCTGGCCTAACTTGCTCGCAAAACAGTCAAAAAAATTTTCATGTTACTAACCGCTGCAACGAGTGTCTGCCACGCAAATGCATTGGCCCGCTACTAATTAAGTAACTGAATTGCGGAAAGGTTTGAGCTTTTTAATTCAAGCTAAACCACATACGGTATTGCTCCCAATACAAGTTCATAGACCTGTGGGATTATCTTTGAAGATCTATTCTCCAGAGTCAAGATATGCCGGTGTGAAATCATTGCGACATTCTGAAAAAGCGGTCTAGCCTCCGGGACCAGAAGTCCGAGCTCCTGATCGGATGCGGCGCATTCTCTTGAATCTTTCTTTCATCATTATCACAGACGTTCTTCAATTTGCATGGACGTTGGAACTTGGTCAACCACTGTGACTCAAACTCATATTCAATACTTGATAGCGAACCGGAGAAACGGATGCTCAGAAGTTCAGAAGTTAAAATGTGCACTGTTCACTTGCTTTGAAACTAATTTGTATCACTCTGTATGGACTGTCGAGTCCGATTTTTTAAACTTAACTGACCAAAACTTCCACTGGTAGCTGTAATGATAAAGAATCCGCCAGCTCTGCCAAACCATATTTTTGCTTCGTCTCAGTCTCGGGTCAACTAGACTCTGTGTCTGGAATAAGTTCTGCCAAGTCCTTATCTTAAATCCGGGGCACTCGGAGTGGGTATCCGGGATACCGGATGCATAATTGCGAGCTCGGAGCTCCCCTTAATCTGTTTCCTTCACTCCTGGGAAAAATCATGTGAAACCGGCAAGTCAATCTGCCAATCAATGAACTTCCTTTTACGATGTCATGTCATGCGTGCTGAGAAATGTATAAATTCAGTCTTGATAAACCATTAGGGACTTCACCAAGTCTGTTGTTCTAGCATTATAAGCTTCGACAAGCATGGGTCAACCCATCTTAAATATTGCTATCTGGTATGTCTGAATCTGTTCCTATGTTCCGACAAATTGGTTATTTCTTGATTATTTTAGTGGGGGAGGGATCAGCGGACTTTGTCTTGCTGTAGCTTTGTCCAAGTATCCAGCCATCCATGTTGAAATTTTTGAAGCAGCAGAGAGATTTTCGGAGATTGGAGCTGTATGTCTGAGTCTATATTTCTTTTATGCTCACTTGAAAAAGCTTTAATTCTATATTCAAAGGGGATGTTGATATGGTCAAGAACTCATAAGATCATTGAGCTTATGGGCCTTGGGACTCTGTTCACCGAAATTATAGATCAGTCTCAATATACTAGCAAGCAACCTTCAAGCTTGAGTAAGTACACTTTATCTCTACCTTCGAATTTGTTGCATTCTGCTTACAATTTAACAAACAACAGTTTTCGAATATCGACGTTCAGACCAACATGAAGAAGCTTCCCAGTTTTATCAGCTTAACGGACCTTGTCAGTGGCTTCCTCAGAATAAAAAGTAAAAGTATATCACTGATTTTCCTTTTAGCTGCTTGCGTTCATCGGGCACAGTTCCTTGATATCCTTGCGAGTCAACTACCCCCAGGAATTGTACACTTTAATTCAAAGCTGGAATCGTACACTTTATCCGGCTCTAACAGTAACTCTTGCATTCACTAACAAGTCCAAGGTAACCTGTGATCTCCTGGTAGGGTGCGATGGAATCAAGAGTGTTATTCGACAACAAATGTTTCATGACCTAGCAAAACAGTTTGGAGATCATTATCTGAAATATGTTAATCCTGTGTGGACAGGTACCACTGCATATCGAGCATTGATTCCCGTTGAGCAGCTTGCCAATGTCTCAAATGGAGAAAAACATATGGCTTGTACAAACCGCATGGTGGTCAGTCAACGATATTTCGAGCGTTTTTCTCCAAGCTAATTTTAAAAATCTAGTATTGTGGAAAAAACAAAGTGAGATATCTCCCTTGGTCTTTACTTCAGCGCTGAACTGGCAGGGAAAAAACAGCATATTAACACATATCCAATTCGTGATGGAGATCTGGCAATGGTCAATGTCGTTGCCAGCTGTTCAGACCGATCAAAGCTTGAAGAATTCTATCCGGAGCCATGGGTAAGGGATGCTCCACAAGCAGAACTTTTAGCTGCATTTGAGAATTGGGAACCTGATGTTCAACAACTCCTCATTGTGAGTCCTGTTTATTCATATGAATCACATTTAACTTAGTTTATTTTAGCGCATGTCTAAACCCACTCATTGGGCTATACATCATCTCAGACCACTACCACAATTTGCCAACGGTAGAGTGGTTTTGATTGGGGATGCTGTAAGTGAAACATTTTCATATGTTGGATGTAGAATTGTTATTCATGTAGACTAGGCTCATGGTGCAGCTCCCCATTTGGGTGCTGGTGCTGGACAAGCTATTGAGGTAGACTGGAGTTTCTCTGTACTTTGCAAACTAATAATGACAATTTTTAGGATGCTTATGTTCTTTCCAATCTCTTGGCAACCATGTCTAACGTCTCAAGCTTACACCAAGTACTGGAAGCCTATCAACATGTACGATTGACTTCTGCGATCCATGTCTTGAAGGAATCTTACAACATGGGCCATATCACTGAGTTTGACGGTGGATTTGGAGAAGAGATGGCTATTGTTGGTGCGGAGATCTCGCGCCAATGCATGTGGTTTGATCAAACTGACCCCGATGGAGAAAATCAACGGGCATTGGATTATCTAGCATCCCTGCTGAAATTGGAGTATGAACCCAAATCTGAAGAATGTCATTAAGTACCCTGTAGATTATCTGAAAAGCAGCCTTGGAAACCAGAGACTTACACCACAATCACCTGGCACAAAAGAAAACCTTTGACAAAGATTCAAATCCAGTATTCGCGCGTTAAACTGTATGCCACTTTATGACACGCGTGTCTACTCTACTAACCGATTTACTACCAGAGAATGATTTGTTTCCAAATTCCGAGTGACAATAACGCGTACGAGTCAATTGTCGAGGTTGAACACTAATAGCAATGCTTTGCCTCGGGAATATGGAAGCATTGAAGTCTAAGAACCGACACCGCATCAACGTGTCCCTATACAACCCATAGAACATAGTCAAATGCTCTTGAAATCCTCGGTGTCGGTCCTCTTAAACCTGTTACCCAACTTACATCGACGAGGGTTCCATCCTGTAATCCACGCTTGACTGGGGACGGAAAGCGAAACCGACTCCTACGATCGAAAAGTCGATTCCAATGAGGCCGAGTCCCGCTTCGGACGGAGGTAAGATGTCTGCGTTGAATCGAAATCGAGGAAGCTTGGGCGCGAGTAAGATGAAGGAAAAGGAAGGGGTGTAGGCTGCTAGGATTCCTATGTTCGCTTCAGGAGCAGGTAGGTCCAACGTCCGTGTACTGAAGGTCCAGTCGCATTCCGCGCTGGGGATCCGCATGCGCCCACTAAGCTCTACGTTCAGGAAACGGATTTTGGCGGTGGTGGGACCTGGCGAACACGCGCAAACGAGGCTACGAGGATCAAAACCCACTGTTGCAGGAGCGTGGCAGCATTGACTCGAAGGAACAACAGATGGAGATACGATTACGCCTCTCCTTCCAAATCAGAGGCTCAAGAAAATTCGAGAGCCTCTAATGAGTATACAGCTCGAGTTATCGACGTGTCCACTAGTGGGGGTCCAATTCCACGTGGACTGTGCGGCACTGTACAGCGCCAGTGACCCGCACCGTAAAGAAGGGAATTTGCGTAGTAATTGGGTGTATTTTGGTTTAACGACGCGTGAGCGAGCATTCGGGTAGGATGTCAAAAGCACGGTTGTCAAATAGGCTAGAGTGGTGAATTCGGGCCTCAGACGTCTCTTCTCGACGAAATCGTGGACGAGACAGGATGGTAAAAGGTTGAAGATTTCGGGCTTTGCCAGTGTTGCTTAATGTGGAAGAAGCACGATATATATATGGCGGTCGAATTGGAGCTACCATTATTTAACGAGAAAGGAAGCCAGTATTATCTGGAGAGAGGACGGGAAGCGCGCCTAGCGATATAGCGAGATACTAGCGTACCTTGTGCGACTCCTCCTGCGGTGCATCAACCACATCAGAAGGTGACTTCACCCCAATTTCCTTGTAATCGTGCATTGAACCTGAGTCATTCCGAGTCCTCCGTTTCAAGAGCCTAAGGATTTCGATGTTTTTCGAGCGCTTTTATACATAGAAATGTGGGTGAATGAGGATGGGACGTTTAATGCAATCATCCAGGCATTGGAGTTGGGATATGGTTCAGTAACAGGTGGAAAAGGTGGCACCTTATAAGCGCGGGGCGGATAGGCGCTGCCGTGTCAGCTCTCCATCTCAAACTCGTTCGATTCCATGTATGTACTTTACGAGGAGCATCTCTAACCTCTGTCGTACTCTTTAACGTTCAATTGCAAGCCAACTATGATCAGATTGCGTTTATCTGAGCATTCGCAACAAGTTCTCCCAGCTCTCATTGTCCTGGACCATTGCGAAAACTCGCAAAATCTTTCAAACACTTCTATGCTATCCGATCTACAGAGCTCGGCTCAAAGTCTCTCTCTCTCTAGGTCCCTTCATCGGGACTGCCACCCTCAGCAGTAGTGGTGCATGGACTAGATCATACCGAACCCGAACAGTGTCTCTTCTGAGTCCCTGCGGCTCTCTTCACTCCTTCAGCAGGTCTCGTCTAGGAATATCCCTGCGAGTCCAACAAATCCTCTGTACTACATACCAGTTCTTCTATCCTTTGACCAGGGAATGATTCATTTCATGAGTGGGATTCGAAGAGTATTGGTATTTTTCACTAGTTTTGGCTCCTTGTGAGAGGGTGTCTGAAACCATCATACACTGACAGTCGCTGATCTTTCCCTGCCTGCTCTTGTTCTATTTCATGTGGCTCAAAAAAATCTGGACAAGGTTTGCATGGGAGTGGTGCCAAGATATCATCAGCGGTCCAAATCGTTGTTGACCCTTTTTGGTTCATATCTATCTTCGCAAAAGAGGATTCAAGCTCACTCAACGGCTTTTGTTTATAAGTTTGTTGGGTGTCAACCACATACTTAACCTTCGTTGGTCGCCACTCGCATTACTGGCTCTGAACTTCTGGATCCCTTGCCTGCCTTTCCGGTTAACGTCTCTTGCCACATACTGAGACTCAGAAACAGGCCGCAGCTCTTCTTGATAGGATCAGCCGAACGATTGACTGGATCATCTAACAAAGTCTCCGCGCGTCCCAGGTGTGACCTCATTCTCCTTATAGAGTAGTAGCATAAAATTCTTTCAACGTATCAAAGTCTCGACAAAATTTTCACCTTTCACTGAGGTGTTTATGGTTGACGATACAGATTCTCGACTTAACTAATCTGGCTCCCGGTCATTTCAAACCGCTGATGCCGCACAATTGAACTCGGGCATCTTAGGCGATTTTGGTTCTGCGTACGACGGCACCCTGCATATTAGGTAATGTCAGTGTTAGCTTTCGGTTTAACGGTATATCATTCCAAATGTTCATGAGATCCTGTTTCATTCATACCTCCTGCAGGTTCTTCCTCTCTTGGAGTATATGGGCTGGTAAACGGATCCGAACAGACCGCGGAGGATGCCTCACCACATCAAGTTCCTCAAGTTTATTGCTGGCTTGATGGTGTACATGTAGAAACAGGAGTTTTGGAACCTTCAGATACAAGCAATGGTGGCCTTATACAGGAACACCATTGGTTGTTCCTGTGTGTTTAGACATACTCCACAGAATGGGCAGGTAACAAATGCCGCAGATTACAGAATGCTGGAGTTTGGGCAGCAATGGACTCACTACATGTTGAGGAATATGGTTTATCCAGCCATTCCGCAGTTGCACGGCGCCGCCTCTTAATTTAACCTACGGTATATAGACCCGCCTCAGACTATTGCAAATACACTTCTTGCTTCACTTTTCCCCCCATCGTCGCCGCTTTACTCAACAAATTATGAGACTGGGTCTCTCCCTCTGCCTCCTCTAATCGAAATAACCAGTTGTCCTACAACCGTTGCGTTTCTACGCCGTCATTTGCGTTTCCACGCCGTCATTCGCGTTTCTACGCTGTTTTTAGTGTTTCTACACTGTCTTTTGCGTCTCTACGCTGTCTTTCGCGTTTCTACACCATCTCCCGTGTTTCTACACCGTCTTCTGCGTGTCTACGCTATCGATATCATCACATCGCCATCGTCATCATGGAGCCCCACTCATCTTCATCATCCACCCGATTCGAGCTGCTCAATGAAGGGAATTACTTCAATTGGAAGTACCGCATGGAGATGCAATTGACCCGAAAGGATCTCTGGTTGATTGTCAATGGTTCTGAACCTCGTCCCGCTACCAATACTTCTTGCCAACGTGCTTGGGATAAGCGCGCTCAGTTGGCATGTGCCGAGATTGCTCTGCATGTTGCAGACTCTCAGCTTACGCACACGCGCAAGGCTCGAGGCCCTGTTGAGATGTGGAAGGTCCTCAGAGAGGTTCATGAATCCTCTGGTTGGGCCAATCGGATGACTCTACTTCGACAATTTGTCTCCCTCCGGAAGTCCGAGGACATGCCAGACGATATCCCCTCAGGTATGCAGTCACACATCAGCAGGTTCAATGAGCTTGATGAGTCACTCAAATCTATTGGGATCATCCTGGATGATACACTCCGAATGACCATTCTCCTTGCCAGCCTACCTATGTCCTATGAAAATGTGGTCACCGCTATCGAATCTCACATTGAGTCTCAGCTTAATGTCCTTCCGGTCTCTACCATCACTGCCGTCTATCCTCCCATTCCATCTCCTGGACCTGACTTTGATTATGTCACCCGTCGCTTGTTGAATGAAGAACGTAAACGTGTCTTGGACCATCAGTAGAAGGTTGCAAGTGGGTCCATAGCTACTTCCCACCTGCCAGCTGCAGCTGCCCTTACCGTCAGGCCTCATCGCCCACTTTCCGAAGTTCGCTGTTTTGGATGTGGAAAGCTTGGTCATTATCGGAACAAGTGTCCTGATAATACTGCTCCTGTTACTGCAGCAGGTGCTATTACCTCTCCTATGGAAACTTATGTTCTTTCAGCAGATACAGATAATTCTAAACTTTTACCATGGTAGGCTTCAGTGGGAGCTTTATGGTTTTTACTATATGCTCTATGCTTTTCTACTATATGCATTCCATTGATTTCTTCTTCTTACATTTGTTTCTTTCATATTCTTCTGCTCCATGTCTGGATAAGTGGGAGTGTTGAGGAATATGGTTTATCCAGCCATTCCGCAGTTGCACGGCGCCGCCTCTTAATTTAACCTACGGTATATAGACCCGCCTCAGACTATTGCAAATACACTTCTTGCTTCACTTTTCCCCCCATCGTCGCCGCTTTACTCAACACTACACAATGCCCACAGTTTCGGGAAGTCAGAATTTGACTGCAACAGATATCTTGGGTTCCAATGTGACAATAAAGTTCAATGGTAGGCAACTTTATTTTATTCTTTTGAATTATTTTTTCCATATCAATTTCAGGAACATCCTTGTCTCTCTATACCAACTTGCTTCCTGGTGCACGGATACTGCAACATATCAAGTTGATGATGATGACTTTGTGGCTTTTGAAGTAGGTGAACAGGGACCTAGAGAATTGGCTACGTTCCTGCCCAACCAGCTTCTATTCACAGCCCTCAACCTTGATTTGGGGGGAACACACAGTGGTGGTGGCTTTTGGCTTTCAATGATAGTTCAACAGGACCAGAATTGGCTATCAGTTATCTCTACATGACATCCCTTACCACCACAGAGCAAGCATCACTCCTTTCATCTTCCAGCTCACCAGATGCTCATACAAAAAATCCTAATTGGGGCAGTTTTAGGTGCTGTATCACCAATTATGCAGTTGATAGCAATGGCTATGTTGTGGTATGGGAGATGAGCAAAGCAGAAGAGAGATCTAGAGCTGATAGCTGCATCTCCTTTTAAACTTCATTCTGATTTAACCATAGCTCCATTCCCAATCCTAGTTACAGTCATAAGGTCTTGATGCTATCTACAAGCCCAGCAGGTAAACCCAAGCATCCACTTATGTATCAAGGATTTTACTAATAAATTGAAAACATCTGACAGGCTTGAATTCAAAGTCATTACAAAATAATGTCAATAACATCAGCAAAACCTGGATAATGGTCATAGCAGGTCTTAGCAGGTCATAGCAGCCATACTAAGTAACCAAATATGGATAATCTTGTATCATGTGACTTTCCTTATAAGGTTTATCAATATATTTCAGTCAAATGTTCATTTGAGAGGATTTTTATGTACTTTTGGTGTGATAGCAATCCATAGCAATCCATAGCTCTGGATAGATGGGGACCTTGCTATGGGTGCTATGAGTGTTATGAGTGCTGTCCAGTGCTGGATAGCACTGGACAGTACTCCCAGGTTTTGCTGATGTCAACAGTATGGACAGACCCAATGCAATGAACATTATGAAGCTTCAACAGTGTCTTGTTGTCTTGAAGGAACAGGTTAGTGGAAAGAACAGCATTCAACAGACAGTGTATCACCACAGCAGCAGGGAGTACCTGTCATTCATACAGACAGTGGGTTACAGCTGGATGGGGAAGATTTTTTGGTGGTGAACAATGAAATGGAGGAGATTCCCCCCAGGTTACATATTGGATTTACAGAGGACATGTCATTTGCATGTTATGGTATATTACATTTCAGAAATTGGAGCTTGAACATTGTTTCATTTGTTCAAAGTGTAAAAAAAAAGGTATTGTTAAGGAGCAAGCATTCAATCACTATCTATATATCATATATTATATTTCTTGCCTAAAAGTCGAACCCAGCTTTCATACCTAAATATCGAGCTAATTACATGCTCGTGTCCTAGTACTAATCGATACTCAGACACACTAGAAGGGAGGTATTACTACTACTAATTAGTAATCAAATCTTAGAGTATCAGTGGTTGGAGGTGGTAAACGTTCTCTCCATTGCAACGTCCTGAATAAGTTAATTTCGGACCTTGGGCTTGGGGATGCTGGAGTCTTGGCTTCTATGTAGGAACTGATAGCGGGTGTCGCACAGTCGCACTCATGACCGATGTCTCTCCTGTTTAGACTCACAAACTGTTGGTCCGTAATACCACTAGACCGTAACAGTGACTATGGTCTAGTGACTGTATTAATTTCCTCAGATTATTCGACGGAGTAAGCAAGGAAGACATGAGGTGAAAACAAACACCTTAATTTTGAATGATCACACGAGGGACGAGCAGCTCGCGCAGTGATGATCCACGCTCTTCCACCGTTTTTCATGGATATATAATGTGCAGGAGGCGAATATCAATCATAATTAAAAGTCTTTCTTGCCATTTCGAATCCATTCGAAACGTTTTAACACGTTCCGACTGTTCCTCGCGCTTCTTCCTCTTGAATTCGTTCTTTCTCTTTAGATTCCGGACTACAAATATTCGTATTTCAAAGCCTCTTCTGTAAGTGTGTCTTTTCTCTTGATTGATATACGTCCTGAGAATCAATGAATAATTTTTTCCATCTTACAGTTCTCAGGAACACCCGTGGCATTAACTCTGCCAGTGATACCATAGTTCTCGAACATGACTGGTTACCTTGGTCGTACATTTACTTACCGACGTGCTTTCACCAAGGATAGCTTCAGCTCTCCGTCATCATCCACAACATCTCTACAGTCCACTGTAGCGAAACCAAAGGTCGAAGATGAAAAGGCGAAGCTCCTGGCGGAGCTTGAGAAGGCAGCACAAGATGTTAAAGAGGCAGAAAAAGGAAAAGCTGAATTTGAGCGTCAATTGCAGCAAACATTGCTGTTACTGACGAAAGAACAGGAGACATCGGAGGCTATGAGGATCGATACATCGAGGATCCTAGCTGATCTTCAGAAAGCAGCACAGGACGTTAAAGAGGCAGAAAAAGGAAAAGCTGAATCTGAGCGTCAATTGCAGCAAACATTGCTGTTACTGACGAAAGAACAGGAGACGTCGGAGGCTATGAGGACGGATATGTCGAGGATCCTAGCTGATCTTCAGAAAGCAACACAGGATGCTGAAGTGGCGGAGGAGGCAAAGGATGATGCCCAGCATCAGTTTTTGCTGTTGCTTGCGAAGCAACAGGAGTCGTCTGGGGCTTTGAGGACAGAAAATGCGAAACTCGCAGCCGATCTTGAAGATGCAGAGAAAGGAAAAGCGAATGCCGAGAAACAATCGCGGGACAACTTGTGGCTGCTGGGGAAGAAACAGGGGGAATTGACAGTTGCGAGGACGGAAAATTCAAAGCTCCTCATCGAGCTCGAGAAAGCAAGACAGGAAATCAAAGTGGCAGAGGACGGAAAGGCCAGTGCTGAACGCCAAATCCAGCAGGACAGGGTAGTGCTCAAAAGAGTAGAAAATTCGAGAGATGAATGGGAAGCCATTGCCAAGGAAAAGAAGAGAAACGAAGAGACTCAGAAGAATGACGACGGCTGTGTCATCGCATAATTCGGGCCTATAGCTTTTAGCGTAACCCTAGCGTAACCGTTACGCCAGGTGACGCCAGGTGATGCTAGGGTGACGCTAAATATTTAGCGTCACCCTGGCGTCAACCTTAAATAGGTATTTAACAACCTGCATGCAACACTCATCTATGTGCTCACTTCAAGACAACGAACTTTTCCATATTTCTTGAATAAGTATTTATCACTACTCATTAGGTGGAAGTTCGAGTGACAAGACTGTTATCATGATGTACATACTTACTGCAATAATTTCTTGGAAGCTTCGTGACTCGGAAGACTCGGAATAACTTTTGGATAATTGGATGCAAATCATGCAATTAGCTGGACTCCGATAGCTCAGTACACTTTGCTGTGTTGGTAAACCGTAAATTAGTTAAGTAATACAGTATCTAATAATTGTAGCCAAGTACGGTGGTACTAAATCAATGAGAAGTTATGCTGAAGTGATTTTGAATTTAATAAAATCCACGCTGGGGTGACGCCAGATTTAACAAAAGCTACGCTTGGGTCACGCAAAATTCAACAAAGTTAACGCTAGTGTAATATAAGTAGCGCCTGGGTTACGCTAAATTTAGCAAAGTTTACGCTTGAGTGACGCAAAATGTAATAAAACTAGTGTCTGGGTTACGCTAAATTTAGCGAAAGTTACACTTGGGTGATGGTAAATTCAATAAAAATAACGCTTGAGTGACGCTAAATGTAATAAAAGTGCACGCCAATCTTGATAAAGAGACGCCGGGGTGACGCTAAATTTAATAGTAATGAGGACAACGAAAGTCACCATTGAGTATTATTCAAAAATGTAAACCCTGTAGTAGTTCATGGCATTCATTTTGTTGTATCTTTCTTATATTTCAATAAGTATCATTTATCTCTTATCCATTGTCTAGAGTACTACAATAGAGTACTTAGCAGTGCCAGATCTAAAACTTCAACTTTTACAAGTCCTCAGCATCATGGGGGAAATTGGCAACTCAACAATAAGACCATTCACCCACCAACCATTATTCATGTAAGGATTTCATCCTTACCCTGACCTCCGCCAACATCCTGCTCGCTTTGTTCCATCCCTCAAACCTCGGACCACGAAGGACCAACATTTACTCGCATATATGAAGGTCTTGTCACAACTTGTCTCATTCCGGATTTCCTCTACTTATATTTCCTTAATTTACCTCCTTACTTACTTATTATTTATACTCATGTTACTGTCATGGATAATTGGGGGTGACTCGGAGCTGTGAGTAATCATGCTTGGAAGTGTAAGTACCGCATTGCATCGGCATAATTGATGCACCGGTCAAAGCGCCATTTACAACAGTTACTGTACTTCAACCTCATCAAATCAATGCCATTACTGATTGCAAATCCGGGTCCTAACAATTCACTAACCATGTGCATGATGAACTGCAAGGATCAGTGGGACCAAATATAATGTGAAGGACATTGACGGCAATGATGTTGGAAGTTACATCTAAATCACATCCAGACGGCACCCCAGCGTACACTTGAGATATCATTTCGTCTACGCTAGGGTGCCGCGGGGGTCACGCCAAGGTGACGCCAGGGTGACGCTACTGGGTACGCCGGGGTTACGCCACTAGGGTTACGCTAAAAGTGCTATGCCCGCATAATTCCTATCTCATTTCTTTCCGCTCCAGTTTCCTCTAAGCACCTCTCGGACAATTTGATAAAGCATCCTTAGCATTAAGAAGTAAAATAGTACTTTACTAGTAGAACCGAATACTAATCGGTTCTTTTCCATCCGCTAACCGTCTGTGAACGATATTACTTGTGAAAGACGACCACTGAAATGCAAGTAAGCTTTGAAAACTTGCGAAAGCCGCCGAATTTCACTTACCCCATTACCAATAAATACCGCTGCTCGTCTCGCAATATCCATATCGACGGCCATATTGACATCGGTCTGCTCTTGATCAAGCGTAAGATCACGGCTTGTCCGAATTGTATTCCACCCATCCTGCCTCAACGCGTCTTTCAATTGATCCAACCAATCACTCTCATCATTGGTAAGCAAGTAAAGAACGTCGAGGGTGCGTTGTACATGCTCTCCTTTGCCCAACCCTTCTCTAATATAGTCATTCTTGGAATCCTTTACCTTTTGCACGATAAAGTCGAATGTCGGTAGACAATGTTTCATGTATAGTTCATTATTTTCTGGCGTGTTCCATCCCCATCCACCACCGGGTCCAGCTTCGAAATGGTCGGGAAGGAACTTTAAAAGGTTCCAGCTATAGAACATGTGTGAGTATAGATTCAAGAGAACGTAGCTTCAATTGATACCTGTAGAACGTCGAGTTCCAGTCGGCGAGGCCTTTACATGCGTCCTTGTAGTCACCTCGCCTTATATGCATCGCAAGCATGCGGTCGTAAGGGTTGACAGAAGCTGGATGAGAAGGAAGAGGCCCATGAGGGAAAAACAGATACTCGTTTCTATCGACAGCACTGTTCACTATAGGGGAGGTAGCGAGGAGACGAGAAGTGGGAGATTTAGAGAATGATTCCCAAAGAGGCAGAATACGATCCGAGCCCCACAACCAAAGGTCAAAGGTTTGGGAGAAGCCATCTTCTTCCGCTCCGATAATTTCGACGCATCGCTCCGGTGCATCTGCAAGGACCTTGCGCCAGGCTTCGAAAATCTCGTCACCCGGCGACCACTGGACAGCGGGCTTGACTTCGCGTGTATTGATGATCCGGCGCTCTTGTTCGGGGCATACCACATCGAACCATTTTTCACTGATAGAGCGAGGAGCGTCGTCACCAGGATCCCAAAGACCTCCAGCTGTAGGTCCCGAGATTATGGCGTTGAGAGGAGTATGAGGAGGGTTCTCCAAAAACTCTTCCGGGGGCCACGCGTAATAGTCCTGAAGATGCTCGAAAGTGAGCAAAGGATAGTCACGAAAAACTCCGAGATAAGATGACTGACCCATTTCCAAACTGCGAGAGTAAGTGAGTAAAGGATACCGATAACGAATCAGATAAGATGACTGACCATAATCCTGGAAAACATACGCGCGCTTGGATTCGTATGCAAGATGGGCGTTCATCAGGCTATGTAGGATTGGATTAAGACTAGGACGAATAAGTGCACGACAACGTACAGCTCATTGAACACATTATTCCACCCCAACATTCTAATCTGGTTCCTGAAACTTCACATAACGTCCCGTGCGTCCTTCTGGGTATGGCAAGTCCAAATTATGTTGAGGAAGGTCATCCTCCCATTTCTTCAGCTTTTCGTATGTAGGAGGCCCAAATGGTAGTTTCGAAGTTTTGGGTGTTGTAGCACCAGACTCTTCCGAGTTCCAGTTCCAGTAGTAGGCGACATTGTGGCGAACTTGACGCGAAGTAACTTGCATGAACGAGTAGAACAAAGAGGAGAATTGTGCCGCCGACGATTATAACTCGTTTTTTACCGGTGCCGATGAGCTGTCTAGTTCTGGCGAAGGTGGTCTTGAGCCTGGAGGGCGGAGAGTGTTTTTCGGATTACTCTGTGGTTTGGCCCAGACATGAGTAGTAACGAAGAGGAGGCAATAACAGTTCTGATCTTCTACATAAGGTTCTCAGATGCGCGTTCTCCCATCTCCACATGCTGTATTCAAAGTTTGATTCAAACGTCGGAACTTGAAGGAAATTAAAGAATCAAAAATCAAGATTTCCGTCAATAAATTATCCGAGCAGATATACGCCGCAAAGCTGTAGAACTTTGTACTCCAACGACAATACTATCTGGTTGCGACAGCCCGTCTGTACTCCCGCACTCGTTCGACTGCCATCAAGATACAGAATCAGTGGAACCGTCCGAGTCGGTAGTGAGATAGGAGGTGAACAATGAAGTGATCTCACCTCTGCGAGTCTTCCGTGTCTACCTGCCTTAGCACTAGCTTCCTTCCCGTCATCGAACCCGAACCTTATCCATATCCATAGTCAGTATATATCATGCGTCTTAATTACGACCTAGCTCCCGGTTACAGATAGCTGGGGTGTACTTGCCTGTCCGAGTAAGTCTGACAGTTCGAAACCGGTGAATATCTGGAAACCGGCGGTAAGTACCAAAAGCCACTTGCTGCCGATTGTTGCGTCTGATCCCCGTGCATCGCAAGGTGAAAAAGAGCTTGCGGGGTTCCTTAAAAATCCTTAGCGCCACTATAGTGGCAATCCCCGACAGGCCCAATGTCAGGAACAACGATTATACACAACATTGGTTGAAGCGCGTACCCGTGAAATATTGTGAATACAAACACGAAACGTTTGAGAGCAAGAAATAAACTGAAATTTGATTTACTGCACAATCAGTAGAAATAAATAAAGGTCGGCCTATCGCAAATAGTCTACGAATATATATGTGTATTAAAAGAGACGAATAATAATCTATACACCATATGAGAAATCGAAGCAAATGTAAGAACCGCGGTGCTCACCATGGAATAGTTATTGTAAACAAGCTTGCAAAGCCTCGTTGATGGTACTGCTAAATCCAGACCGTCGCGCCATGTAAGCATCCCCGCATTTTCATCCCATCGTAAATCACAAGTAGCACCGTCCATAAGTGCCTTCCAGAATGAAGCTGCATCATGAAGATGATCACATCCTCTTGCCATGCATTCGTACATCATGACCTGGAAGTTATTTTGCAGAATAGTACGAGAAAATGGCATGTAGACGCAATGATTGCTCAAAATGATTCCATTTTCGGATTTTTCACGCGATAAACGGGTGAGCCCTTTTTAATGCCAGCTTTCACTGAAACGGCGGTGGAGAGATGTTTGATATCAATAGAGGAGCAAGATGTCAAGGCCTGCTTGATAGACGGAATGAATTGGGAATGAGTGTATACGATGGATTCTCGTTCGGTGGGGGGTTCAGCGGGGATAGACTTGATAAGTGAACGATAGATAATGCTCCCAAAACATGATTGATACAATGAGCAAATGGATGGATATAAGTCATATCCGGGAGGTGCATTAGAAAGATGAGCGGAACACATATCAAGTATTTTGTTGATTAAATAAATCTTATTTCTTCGGACAGGTTCACCATCAATATCAATTGGGGACAAGTCTGATATGTTTAACTTTGAAAGTTGTTCGCGCCTTAAATCATGAGCTTCAGGTAAAATCCAACGAGGGACGGAGGATAGGGTCTCGATATAGATTTCTTGTAATGTAGTCGTGATTCCGAAGGTCAAAGGCCACCGTCTAATGAGAAGGCACCTCGACATCTAGATAACGATGATTAACAAACCTGGAATGATGGGCCCTGTTGCCAGGTTAGTAACCCTTGAAACGCAGCTTTCTCGATACTGCCAATAATTCTACCAATAATCCTAATAATTATCATTTAGGAAAAGGCCCTCAGAGCCTCTAGACCGCTCAGATAAGCCTCCGGATCCAACGGGAAATGCATGTCAGTTCCGGAAGTCTTCATCACACATCGCGTCATCGCCAAGTGCTCGTTGCTGTCAGGTCCCATCATATCTGCTCATCGTCCCGACGTCGACCTCCCAGTTCACAACGATTTCCACCTCCCCAACATTGAAGGCACTCTGGGACTACGCCGTAGTGCCCATAGATAGTGCGCGGTGTAAAATTCCATAGTCTTGACTCCTTCAACGCTTCAAAAATATTCCTCCCGAACTTATAACATATCTTCGTTACTCAGTCGTTACGCCAAATTCATTTTTTTCTTGCACGACCTAGCCTCTACCTAGTCTCCATCTGTTCAAACCCAAGTACCTGTCCATGAGTAAAAAAAAGAGTTCACGGCGCCTTGTACATACCTCCACCGGCGCTGGCAGGTTTGGGAAGGAGTTAGGGAAATCTGGCACACCTGGTACTCGGGCCTTAGTTAAGATGCGTCAAGAAGCTGCATCATTGAGGATGCAGGCTGCTCAAGGTGCGTAATCATTAGGATACTATCTTACTGATTCTAATGAATAATTCGAAAAGGCCTTAGCACTGAGTTGCAGAATGCGTTAGAAGACATTTCTTGCAGTTCAACCGGCAATAGCATGGACACCCCAATGGAAGTTGATGGTGTCAGTTTCAATCTTGACATCGGTGCAGGGCCCGACGATAACGACAGTGATGCAGAAACCACAACTGCCTCGCAGAACATCATTGTCGACATTCGCGATGTGATAGGGTTCAAGAGATGGCGCGGCCAACGCAAGTACAAAGGACCCACCTGGAAGGAACGCCTCCGTCGATTCAATGATGCTTGGGGTGAACTCATCGATGAACTTGTTGATGAATTCATTAGGTGGAAATATAGTACCCCACAGTCTCCGACTTCCTTCCCCGAAGAATCGAATGGCTGGGAGTTCTCCATTAACGTTGTGGACATTCATAACCTCACCCGCGAGGTCACTATACATCGAGACAGCGATACTAAAGCCGCAATAGCCCTTGTTCGAGCGGGATATCTTCCTGCATCACCTGTATCGCCTTCGTTCGCCGTTTCCCTCCGCACACTTGAACTCTTCTATACTCTTCGTCTCTTCAAGCCCAACCTCAGTGTTGAGGCTTTTGCCAAGACCGTATGTCACCTTTATTCGGTGCGTAACACCGTTTCCTTTACTCAGCAAAATCTAACATACTTCTAGATACCCTACCGTCGTGGCCATCGCACTGCACTCTCCGACACTTTTGATATATATCTTGCCATTCTCCGCAAAGTTAATGCCCAAGTAGCAAAGGAGCTCGGTCACAACACACCGGACTATCGCGTTCTTCATAGCTGTCCTCCCTGTAACTACGAAGTGAGTATCGTTGTTTTCTTAGTTTCCTTGACCCTAATCCCTCTTCAGCTTGAAGACGAACCACCCCTCATGTTCACACGCATGTTTGTGGCTGACGGCAACAACTCCTTAAAGCGCATGAATGGGGTCGGTAAGCGTGAGGTTTCGGACACGCGCGTGTTTGGTGAGAGTGACTACTACCTCACCGAGGAGTACGTCAATACATTTGCCGATGAAGTTAAGTCGCGACCTCTGTCCAAGAACGCTGTTGACGATGGAGAGGAAGAGGAAGAGTTTGAAGGAGATTGGATAGACGAGGTACATGGTGATCCTACCGATGGTGCTCCTGACACTGAACTTCCGGAATGTACGAAGAACTGGAAGGCTGCTGCCCATGACTCGCTGAAGAAGATGTGGAGCGCCTTCCGGGAGTCCGGCTACTTCGCTACTGCCTGCCGTCATGGATTTGTCCTCTGGGTGGTGGATATGATACGTAGCGGCGAGCTGTATGTCTTCCTGTCTTTTGCCATGATTTTATTCACTAACAATGAGACCTTTACAGTGCAAAGTACCCCCTTGCGATGGTAGCCAAGGCTCTCAAGGTCTTTGGTCCGCGATGGATGTTTGGATACGACATAGGATGCAGTTTTAGCTCAACTATCCGCAACAGCTCACTAGGCCCAGAGTTTGAGGAGAAGGGCTGCAGGACGTGCGTGAACGCCTTCCATGGCTACTCACACTGTGCTCTATGCCAACAACTCTTCCACCCGTTGAACATTGTTGGCATGGGTCTGGAAGATCTCGAGACACTTGAACGCCTCTTCTCATCATCAAATCAACTTGGCGCCATCACGCGATACATGAGCTCCTATCGTCGGCGTGTATTCATCGATCTTTTCTTACAACAATGGGATCGTGACAAATATCAGAACCTAGCTACCATGTTGCACAACAACTACCTCCAAGCGCTTGAAATTTTGGACAACGAAGCCCCTTCATTTGAAGCTGATCTTCACGCCCTAAACATCACTGAGGAGGACCTCGAAACCTACCTTGCGGATGAGACACGTCATCTGGCAACATTGGGCAAGGAGACAGAGGAAGATCTCCATGCGATTGCATATGTAGACTTGCTTCGAAAGTATCGCGATATCAAGTAAGTTCCTGACATGCTGATGCGCTTCAGTTATACTGATGCTCTCCATGTAGCACGTCGTATGAGAATGCCAGCACTAATTTCCGCCTTCACATCCCTGAAGACTACCAATTTATGAGCGATGCTACTTCCTATACCTCCAATCTCTCAGAAACCCGCAAAGCTGAAACCAGGCGCCGTTTTCTATCCGAACAGTCTTCCCAAGTTCTCTTCGAGTTGACGCAGATGGAGATGGCCATGGGTATCTCTCGTCGCTGGGAGCCAAGTGATCCCGAGTACATGCAGGCTGTAGAGTATATCAATACGCGCAAGTATCGTAAAGCATTAGAGCGCCTGCATAAGCTGGTTGTCCAGCGGTTGTTTGAGCTTCACAAGATGAACCTCTCGAATACCGGTGTGTGTTTGTGAACCACCTCGAGCAGTATACTGATCAATTCTACAGGATATAAGATGCGAACACATATATCAAACGCTCTCCAGCGCCGTTCAAAGGCTATCAAGAATGCAGTCAAAGCCTACAACACTGCTGCAGTGGGACTCAACCCTCCCCGTGATACGCTTGACTGGTCCAAAGTGTCTCATTACACTTTCCTTGACCAGTTTAACATTCTCCAAGACACTCGGCATAGCGTATTTGACCAGCCATGGGCGAAACCCGTAAACCGAACCCTCATGAAACAACGCCACCGTATTGCCCGTGCTCGTGAAGAGATCATACGTTGTAATGTCGAGATTCGGCGGCTTCACACCTCAATTGTAGACGAGGACAAGCATTTTGAGACTGTTCTTGCACAGCTCGTGGATTCCCCAATACTTGGTCCTGTCACAGATTACATCCGCCGCCGCCAAGCAGTGAACAGCTTGTTGCTCGCTCGCATCAATCAAACTTATCAGTTGGAAGGTTTTTCCGGCGAGCGCACCCCAGGAACAAGGAAGGGTACCTCCAACATGCAACACAGCACTGCATTCCCACCGCCTCAGACCACTGACCCCGGATCTGACGTTGGCGATGATGAGGATGATGATGAATTCACCGAGGAGATGGACAACGTACTGGATTTCATGGCCAATATATCTTTACAGTAGGTATATATGTAGGTAGTTCTCCCTTCGATGCAAGTACTTAGTGAAATATCATTTGTATCTAATATTTCTATCAAAAACTTGCTGCGTTGTGCGGAGGTCGCATCAGAAAGTTGATGCAACAAATTTTCAATGAAAATTGATGAAAGTACCATACCTCCAATGGCGCGCAATCCTCTTCATCCTCGAAACAACAAAGACCACCTATGCCATGACCTTGACCTTGCAGACATGCAATTGCAAGCCCGTGACTATACCTCAGGCCACACAGACCTTACCGATGAAGAAAAGGAGATGATGGTGAAGATGTTAGTAGAGAAACGCATAGAGGTCAAGTTGGAGTATGACCGTCAGCTCAAACCTCTTGAACAACGCTACTAGTAAGGATAAACCAAACCTTTCTGCTAGTTCACTAACAATAATTCTATCTCATATATAGCACAGAGATGCGTAACCGGGCCCTACAGCTCCTTGGATCTCAGCCATTGACCAGTGATGCGGAAGCATGGATTCGTATACAGGCTCATGACAGAGCCGTAGCTAGGCTAAAGGAATTAGAGGCAGGGATGAGAGAGGCGTGCAAACAGAGAACTTCGGAATGGGTGGAGGTCAGCTCAGATGACGAGCAGCTCTGACTCCTGAGCGTGATTTCCAGACTGCAAATATATTCCTTATTCCTATGCCCAATGTACAAACATTTAAGTGATATAATCCAAAGCCAACCAAAGAATCCTGCGAGAAGGTAAGGAGTCTGAGGACTCGGGAGCGATGCCAAGTTATTGCTGGCGCGCGCGCGCGTACAGGCACCCGATGGGCGCTTAACTCAGCTTGCCCGTACTTTACTGCCTGAGGGCCCGCCTTTTAGCTTCCTGGCACTGCAAATTTATTTGGCACAGGCGGAGTAAGTCAATTCGGTGTATATTTGCGTATTGCACCGTAGGAGATACTTAGATTATTTAATTGACCTTTTCATCAAGCCAGACTACTCAAACTTGTTCAAATTCGTGCACGCATCGTAGCAAGTGTTGCAGCAGTATACACGACTGCATATAGGAAGCGTTTAGGCAGCTAATAGCAGTTTAACAAGTAATCCCACCCCAAAATGACTCTACACATTGAATTTCAATGAGAAAATGCCTTCACTTTTCGAAGAAATCGAGGTGTCGGACCCATTTCCCATTGCAGGGATATGTATCTGGACAAAAGAGCTCGGTATGTCAGCTATACCTTGATATATCTTTCGAGTAAGCCCATACTTTATTTTAGTTACACAAAAAAATATTTAAGTTGGGTAGAAATTACAGGTCGATCTTATTCGAGTTCCAAAGAACAGTTGTGTATGGTACATGTTAGATTTCACATATAAAACTACATACACAAGTAGTATACATTCACTAGAGCACGACTGTCTATTTTTTATTGCCAAGATATTGATACATCGAGTATGCTCGATGTTTTGAACATTGAGCTCACCTATCCGCGGATCTCGGATCGCCTTCCGAAGGTCTTCCGCTCATAATCCATTCACTCAAATTCATGCATTATCGACTCACAAGCTCAAATTAATGTTCACTAGTTGATAGACAAAGAAAATAATATATTGAATAACGTTCAAGTGCGTAATCCTAGTTCTTCAAGAGTAGAGAACAAACTCAAACCCATCTGCCGACGTGCCCGTTTATGAAGCTCCTCCTCCTGTACTTATGTAGCAGTCATCTTTGCTCCATACTCCTTCTAACGCGCTGCTTAGCAAAAAGATATCAACCAGCGAATCTGATATTCATACTTATAGCAAACCCAGAGAGCCATCGGAATGGAACAGAGTTAATGAGCTCGTCAAGAACAGCGGCATATTGAGAAGGAACAGTACCAAGCATCCCTTTGGGATCGAGGTGCATGAGTGGGATACTCGCGCTCATAGCCATAAGCTGCCTGTTGACTGTGGTAACCCCCAGGGACAGGAGGTCCTGTGTGAGCACGAGACGGACCACCTCCGCTACCAGTGCTTCCGACGGAGTTAAAGCTATTCGGCTTTTCAGTCAAGCCCCGCTCCATATCGTCAGAGTAGCCATGGGTCGTGGTAGGTTCGAACAACAAAGCCTCGTTTAGCATTCTCCTCCTTCGAGAACAGCGAAGGAAAAATGCAGCAACAACGAAGATGATGACAATCCCAGCAATCCCACACAAAGCAAAAACGAAGCCTTCAAGGGGCGTATTGCTCAAGAATCCACTGGAGCTGCTGGGGCTTTGACTAGGGCTCGGAGATGCCGATGGTGTCACGAAGGCAGTAATCGTCTCCCTAACACCATCTGAGGTTGATGTGAAGACTGAAGCCAATGCAGAGGAAGTGACCGTAGATGATGGTGTATAAGAGGTAATCGGGGAAGTAGAGCTGAGGCTGGAAGAGCTCAGAGAGGATGTGCTTGAATGTGAAGTAGCCGTTGAAGATGACGACGTGAGTGTCGATGAAGAAGAAGAAGAGCTAGATGGTGGGTCAGGCGAGCCACACTTTTCAAATAAGCACTTACTGGGTGCTTGTAGCTGATGTAGAGGTCGCGGTAGTTGAAGTGGTGGTTGGAGTGGTTGTCGGGCTACTGAAAAAAATGCGTGAAGGCAGTCGTCCGAAAAGGACAGTTAAGGTATAGTCACGTCGTAGTGGTAGTTTGGATAATCACGACAGTTCGATGCCAACATCGCGACTAGCCAATAAATCATCCAAACTCTCCGGAAGGGACGCCAGGAGCTTAGGAGTTTATCTGTGGCGATGGACGCGGAAGCGAGGATGTAATTCACGCGCCGCTCCGCTGCTGGGTCACGGGGTCTGACTCTGGTATTGGGAGGCTGTGTAGGTAAACAGCAGCAAACTCGGGCACTAATCGACGCCAACGAACGCCACCTTGGCGTCGATTTGTGACTACGGCTTTCAATTTAAACAGAAGCAAACCGGCAAACCGGCATGGGGAGAAGATCAACCGTGCCCCTAAGCGCTAAATCTTCAACTTGAGCTTGAACATGTCAACAATTCAACTTCAAAATCAACATGTTATCGATTCATGCTTGATCATTCACTCTCATCTATGGAAAGCAAACGCTATGTCGTTCTTGGCCCTCGTAAGCTTCCTTCGCCTGCAAAATCTCCTGGGATCTATGATACCATGTACGTATTTATTCCATGGTTTCATATTTCTTGTTTTGATAAGTTTTACTTGGTAGGCAGTGGAGAACTGGTGGGGTGACAGCAGCGCCCCTCCCACTTCACATCCAGTTCCCGGACTACATGTTCGCTAACTTTGCCTACGGTCACCTACAGACTATTCTTGAGCCAAGCAGTAATTTGAGGCTAAACCCGAAGGCCCTTGTGCAACGCCTTGTGGCATCCGACGGATTTTTAGAGGTTGCCCGTCAAGTCGAAAATCGGGGAGATCTTATCTGGTCTGTCAAGCAGGGTGCAAAGCCCGGTGTATACACCGATACGTGCGTATGTTGTTCTATTATAGCCTTCGTATTCTCACATTTTTTTTCATTTTTTTCTACAGACTAGAAGCGTTGAATTCAGTTGACACGTCAGGAAGGAACAAGAACGGTGCAGTCTATCAACAAGCATACGCTTTTCGTAGCTTTCGAGATGCGGTGACTTGTCAGATGCTGAATGACCATCCAACGGCTGCTCTCCACGATTACAACCCTAGGCTTAGATCCGAGGAAGCTGAGGCTTTGAGAGCCAGGCTCCTAGAGGTTGCAGATGAGCCTTCGGTCGAAACCGAGTCCCTGGCAGAGTCTTCGTTGCTGGAATCTGAGTCTAACGTGGCTCCCTTGACACCGGAACATGAAGCGACTCCTCTGCCTACTGCTCCTGCTCCCTCGACACCACGCCGCACTCAATCTGCCCCTGTTTTTACGCAGACCACACCTAGCTTCAACATTTTTGTTTCTCCTACCATTGCTGTGCGGGTTAACAGCCCAGGTACGTGGAACAATCTGCCTAATCAATTTGCCTATCGCGATATGCGATACTAATCTTATGATATCAGATCCTCCAAACCCCGGTCCTTCCACGCCTAGCCGAAGTTCGCAAAGGCGCGAGGGAATTAAGCGAGGCTGCCAGGTGCTCTTTGCTGAAGGTTATGTCAGGAAAGACATTTCATCCATTGAGCTCTCGCTCGTAGAGAGTGACACGTTTGAGGAATTTGCGCAGGCTCTCAATGAGGACTTTGGGATGAGCGACGCTAAAGCTTCAGCTATCTGGGACATGTATAAGGGTCGGTAAGGTCTTCAGATATTTTTTGTAATCGGAGATTGTATCTAGCGGAATAATTTACAACGCACTTGTGTACTTGTACACATGGTGTATTTTGTATTTTTTGTGCGGAGTTACTTTCTCCATCGTGCTTCATCCTAATGGCTCGCCAAAAAAAAGCGTCCAACTTTGAATGCCTTCTGCATGCAGCTCGAAAGCGAGCAGGTACTGGGGCTCGAAAGGCTTGGAGGATTCGTACCCACCGTCCCCGTGTCAAGCTCACCGCTGGGCAAAAAACCGAGAACAGGATGAAACGCGCTGCCGACAAAAGTGCATACCAGAACGCCTTGGTCGAAGCCCGCCAACGCATCCATGAAATAGCCCGCGAAATCCACGAACAGTTCCGTAGACGCAGTACCGACTCTATTGCAACAGATATTTTCCAATCTGAGAGGCTACAGACTGCCACCAAGGACATCGGACCTTATCACGCATTTGTGAGCATGGAATCTAAACGTATTAATGCAGGCAAGTACAATGTTTTGAGTTCTACTCTATTCTGTTACTAATGCACTTTGGACAGAATTGCCTGAGGGAGAACCTAAGCGCAAGGTCAATGAGATGGCCGAAGAAATTTCAGAAGCATGGAAGCTACTGTCGAAGGAGGAACGGAAAAATATTACAAAAGATGTGTTGGGGGACCTTCGTGAACGCAGGGCCAACAGGGAGATTGGGAGGCATAACCCAGGTGCCGTTGCAGCTCAAGACTCATTCCTGACAGGGGAGCGAGTTAGGGAGACAGTAAGTATAAACCAGTTCGTCTGCCATCATTCTAAAGATTTTTTTTTGATAGCTGGAACGTCTGAATGTTCGCACTGGGGACGAGGCTCTATTGATCATCACCAGTGGCTCCGTAGAGCGATCACACAGGCCGTACGTTGCCACGACTAGCAAACGCGTCGATGATTTCTGCATCGAAGTGTTGAAGCTTATTCCGCATGATGTTGGGGTCAAGATGGACGGTTTCATGGTGACTGGAATTGAGGGTGTTGCCCGAACTCATGCTCAAGTCTTGTTGAAAATGAAGCACAGCATAAGCGAGTTAATTGCTCGAAAGCTCCGTAAGTCAAATATTATCTTCAGTCCGACACCCATATCTAATTCTTACCATAGAGGAGATTGCTGGCAGCACGAAGGCTGTCCGCATGAACTACACCAATTTTCCAGACCGCATCACCAAGCGCTACGGAATCATCGTACGGAACTGGCCTTTGGAGGAATTTGTAAACCCTGGCTCTATTGGTACCAAAGCTGCATTGGATACCCTCTGGAATGCGTGGAATTCAAACACGGCTCACTTCTATCGCATGTCGAACCAGGAGTTTCAGCAGTGGGAAGTTCAATATGAGGCGCAGGGAGTAGCGCATCAGAGCCCTGTGTCAGGGGCTGGGGATGAGCTGACCGGGGGAGCAGTGTCGCAGGGAGCACAGATTGTTGTTGGAGATACTTCTGGTTCTGTTCCGACTCCGGCACCCTCGAGGGCTCCTACTCCTGCACCGGCACCGGCGCCGTCTAGTGGTCCTTCGAACTTCATGACAATGACAGTAGTGACGGACGCCAATGGTGCTAGCATCGCGGTGAAAGGTAAACCACGCAAGCCACGTTCTGACAAGGGAAAGCCGCGTAAGAAGCGGGGAAACAACGTACTTACTTAAATTTTAACTTGTTTGCACCTTGCGCTAGCGAATAAAAGTCATATTCATCGTTTGGAAAGAATACATTTGATAAAACTACATAAGTGCTTAGTAGATTGGCAAGAGAGGCGGGATTGATGGCGGGTAGACGATGAGCGGAGCGAGAATGTTGAGTGCCTGAACTGACATGAGTGATGACGCGGAATATTGCATGACAAAGACTTCGGAACTGACATTGCATTTTCCGCTGGACTCCGGAGGCTTATCTGAGAGGTCTAGAGGCTCTGAGGGCCTTTTCCTAAATGATAATTATTAGAATTATTGGCAGAATTATTGGCAGTATCGAGAAAGCTGCGTATCAAGGGTTACTAACCTGGCAACAGGGCCCATCATTCCAGGTTTGTTAATCATCGTTATCTAGATGTCGAGGTGTGAGAAGGATGGGGGTAGACGAGAAAAAGCCGGAAGCAGAAATAGATGTTTCATGGATGAGGAAAAACGTGGCGAAACGTGGCGCCTGGGAACGACCTTCCTTATAGCATCGTTTTTGGCGACTTTTTAACCGATCGCTGCGCACAGGACCCTCCCTTCCCTTCGGTCAGAGTCGGGGATTACATCTGCTCTTCCTGATGCGTGTATGAGAGCGATGCAGACTCGATGACAACAGTGAAGTCAGGGAATGCATGCCTTGTGTGTTTCAATACTGCTGTTTGTTTTTGCCAGTCCGACTCCGGGTGAGCGTTGCGCAAAATATCGAGGTTCAAGGAAGCTAAGCTGGGCTAAGCTTCAGCATGCTTTCTGTAATATTTGGCTAGTGGGTAGAATGGATGCTATCGGAAGGCGGTTGTGGATTCGTCTTGATGCACCAGCAAGACATGAAAATGCTAACGAGAACTCCGGCATAGTGCAGCTGGTAGGATAAGTAAAGTAGCTCACCCGACTCTTTCAGATCCTCCATCATCCTTTTCCTTAGCACTCCTTCGTATTAGTTATCAAGCAACAGCGTGAAGTTCGAAGGGAATACGACCGTCAGTATATGAGAGAGCTCGTTGGCGTCATAGAGTCTGAATGGATAATGTTCAGCAACTCAGTCCGAGTCTAGCTTAGAGCCATGTCATGTCAAATTGTCAATAACTGTTTGATAGTTGAGAAGAGAGTTAGAAGAAGCGCCCAACTTTAATGAACAAGCGTCGACGATTCGGAATCGCGGCCGGTCCCACGCAAGTCCCACGATTATTGCTTTTATAAAAGCTTCCTTCTCCCTAATGTCTTCATTCCAACATGGCCCAAAAAATTACCCGTATTGCTATTGTTGATTCTAATCGATGCAAGCCGAAAAGATGCGCGTGAAATTTCCGTATAATTTACTTGAAATGTCCTGTGGTCCGGATGGTGCGTTCAAGCTCTTATCCTTTCAAGACTGCTCTTCTCATCGATAAAGCAGGCAAATTGTGTATAGAAGTCAAGCCCACTGACAAGTATCTCTTTCATATCGGAAGTTCTCTATATTGGTTGTGGAATCTGTGTATAAAAAGTACTCTCGTTTGCAGCCTATATTTAAAACCACTTGAACTGACTTCTTTTCAGGTGTCCTTTCGAAAGCCATTGACTAACCAACAGGTGACCCTCCGATACATTGCCAAATGCCTTCAAACTCCATCGATTACCGACCCAAAACCAGGCCAAGTTCTCGGTCTAATAGGAACAGCGGTATCGGGAAAAACACTGCGTCGAAGATTCTGGCTGGAAAGTTGAAACCCAATCTTGGCCGTTACGAGGTGCGTATATTCTAGATTCACTATTCGCGTAATTCATTAACTTTCTTCGCACAGGATACCCCAGATTGCAAGACATTTGAAGCACTTTCGTGGATCGAGCTACCAAATTACTTTACAAAGTCCTCGAGGACAATCTCAGATCCTCATCAAGGCCAGTATTCCGACAGCGATCAAAGACGATGACTGTCAACCAAATGCTCGACTCGAAGCTAGAACTTGACAACAAGCAGAGAACATGCGACGACCTTGAGTTGAACCACGTCCTTTGAACGAGAAATTTCACAGCTATCGGGCGGAGAGTTGCAGAGATTTGCCATCGCAATGTCTTCATATACAATAGGCCGACATGTGCGTGTTCAATTCTGTTTACACAATCTTCTATCTGACACGTTCTATAGATACATGTTCGACGAGCCTTCTAGTTATCTTGATATCAAGCAACGTCCTCAAAGGCAGCAGAGGTCTTCTCACTCCCGATTGCTGCGTTGTAGCTGTCGAGCACGATCTTTCAGCACTGGACTACTTTCGATTTCGTTTGCTGTCTCTACGGCAACATTCGATGTACATATGGTGTAGAACATCTTTCTTTATTCCCACCGAACATCCGCGTTTCGTCAGGAATCGCTGTCTTTCAAGATGGTCGAGACCGCCAAGGAGGTTACCGGCGACAAAACCCGACATTACTCTTACCCAGCGATGACCAAGACTCTTGGATCCTTCAAACCTATCTATCGAACCGGGCTCTTTTCACCGATTCCGAGATCGTTGTCGTGCTGTGGAGAAAACGGTACTGAAAAGACGATATTTGTTCGTCTTTTGGCGGGTGTAGATACTCCTGATATCGAAACTGATGAATTGACTCTCTCGGTGTCCCTCAAACCTCAGACCATAACACCCAAATTCTCTGGGACCGTCCGAATGCTGGTATCAAAAGCAGATCAAGGAGGCGTTTATGCAGGGTACATGTATCTTTTCGTCGAAATTATGTTTGTGTACTGATTGATTCTTTCTTCAGCCACCGGCAACTACTTCTTCCTAGAGGATTGAAAGGAGTCTATCCATAATCTGGGAAGTAAAGAATGGATGTATTGCGCCGTCCATAACGATCACTACGTCTCGGTCTCGTGGCCGTGCCCTAGGTTGAGATCCAGACGGCTAAATGACATATAGTTTGGAGGTTGGGGAGCTGGGAGGGTATGGGAAGCTGGAGCTATTTGGTCGTGCGCCTACAATTCGATGTGGTCGAGCCCATAAATGAATTGTTTGCGCACTTGTCAGTCTAACATAGCTACCTTACACAGAAATAGAAAGAGCTCCTCCGCTTTCAGCCTCGATACAGTATTATTCAGTATGCTCTGGTATCGATACGACTAGAGACGGAGAACAAAAAAGGGCCAGCAGCATGAATCGAGCACAGAATCTGCCTAGTATTAATTGTTACCCTCCTTGACGCCTTCTCCCCATTACACGGTTCTTGTGTTTAGTCAGAAAAAACTGCAGCGGGGAGCGCTTCGTTCCTGCTACTTCGTACGAAGCAGAAGGATGAATGAAGTGGTACGTGGGCACAGGTATCTTGCAAGTCTCGCTTCGATACCTCGACATTCTCTGTCCTCCTTACTTCCTTCACATTTGCACTATAAATACATTCCTCCTCCTCCGCTGTCAAAAACATGCGAACTTCGGAGGAGAGTACTCTGTATGACGGATGGACGTCGGAGGCGGCGTTGAGAGTTGTACTGGACACGTATTGGAACGGACATAATCAATCCATTTAGACTCATCGTTGTGCTTAAGGGGGTGAGGGACCTGCAGAAAGGAGACAGAGATGGAGACGGAGAGCCCGAGGTTCGGAAGATTCAATGCTTGTCGATCGATCTTGGCCCTTAAGCTATTGATTCACGGGACTCTGTCAGGCTGATTACTGGTATGTATGTATTTTTATAACATGTATTAATCTCCTCGTATAATTCTTTCCTTAGAAACCGTCATCACGATTCGCTTGTTAACGCTGGCCTTTTTCTTTCCTCTCAAGCGTTCTGCGAAATGACGCCGGAAGAGAGGGCAGACTTGATCATGTTTGCGGAAGGTGTCTACCAAAACTTGGTCAATGTTATATGTACTTGCGTCATGTATGGTGCGCCGATACCAGTCACTCATGAGCATGGAAATGATGCTAATGAGGTATGAAACAGGCTTGTACATGCTCGCATTTTTAACAGCCTTGTACATGTTTTGGTACGGCATTATTTGGATTGATTTTCCGATACTGGGTATGCTCATTTACCTCTTTCCAGGTCACCAATCGGGGCACGAACAAAGGCTCTACTCATGCCTTTGGGTATTGTCTTTTTCTGTATCACCTGGGACTGGATCAGTCGAACCGATTCACCTCTCTTAATCATTCATCGTGCCTTTATACATCCAAGTAATACGACTAATCTATCAGTAAATCTCAGCAATGCTCGGAATAGCCCTAATACCTTTGAGACATTTGCGTGGTGGGGGCCCACTATAAATGTCTGTGCAGCGCCGATATCTCAACCGGTCATCCGCGGTCTGATGTTACTTTTTACAGCTGCTCATTGGGGATGGTCTCGTTTTGTGGAGAGCCTGGTGTATTTGGGATGTGCGGAACAAGCGTAACAGATTCTGGCTGGGGTTTATATTGATTCTTCTTATGGTCGGAAATATAGGTGTGTAATAAGCAGGGATCCACTGGCATTAACCCATTGGTTCACCTTTAATTCAGCTGTTAATATTGCTGATGCGATACTTGATACTATCGCCCCTTTTTCACTTTCATCTGGGGCAAATATGATCGATTGGGTTTCACTAGTAGTTTCTCTGATAGTCAACGTGTTTGCAACTTTGCTGGTTGGGCTGAAAGCATGGTGAGTAAATCTTTTATTCATCCTCGGACAGAATGAATATGCATGTGATCAGGCATTTATACCAATTGAAGCATCTACATCACCCCACTGAAGCACAATACTTTCAAATCAATAATATTCTGCTTATTCTTGTGGAATCCGGATTAGTCTTTTGCCTCATTCAGGTTTACAGAATTCTTTTATATACTTATCCATTTCATCTGCTAATGACTGTCATGTATCAGATCTTATATGCTGTCCTCAATGGTCTTGAGGTCGGGAATGAGAATTTACTATCAACAATATCCCTCGTATATTCTATGATTATTGCATTTGCAAATGGATGTGCAGTAAGTTTATGATGCATCTTTTAGGATTTTGGAAACTGAAGCCTTCAAACCATACCAGGCACTGTATCCCGTTGCCCTTGTCATTATCATTCACATGGAGGTATCTCCTTTAATATCTCTCCACACATCAGAATCTGGTGCATGTCCAGAATTCACAACTATTGGAATAGAGATGCAGGATATGACACCCACATCTTAACCCTTCACTTAACATACTTACTGAATAGTAGTTAATTTTCCGGGGACATTAACTGGTTCACATTTCAGCAAGTGATAATGCCGAGAAAAAATAAAGAAAATTTGCTCAGGCTGGCTGCTGCATTGTAGCTCACGTTTGAATGGAGGTGATGAGTCCAAGTTGCAAGTCCTTCCTCCTGGCGTTTGACTGAGTTCAACCGTTCAACGCTACACCTGTCGGATTGATTAGGTGCAAAGTAGGTGACAGCCTCATGTAGGATGCTTAAGACTTAGTAGTCTTTTACGATGACTCAAATATATATGTACACAACCAGAAACAACTCGTATGAGAGCCTGAATTTGAAGGAAGATATTCTAATGTGGTTTACTTGGCATGTGTAATGGCAATCTCAAAAATTATGGAGAAAAAAATGAGAAAGGGAGAGTTACCTAGCACTTACGTATGTAGTTTAAAAACAAACAAATTCCCATAAGCTACGCTGGGACTCGAACCCGTAACTTCAGCCTTACGCTCTTCCGAGAACTTGATAGGAAAGCTACGCGCTAACATTGCGTCTTATTTACCTGTTTCTGTCGTAAGTATCTTTCAAGTCTCGCTCCGATACCTCAACACGCTTCTCTGCCTCCTTCCCTTCTTTCACATTTGGCTCGCACACTAACCCTCCGCTCTCGACCTCTGTCCTCAAAAACATGCAAACTTCGGAGGAGAGTAGTCTGTGCCACGGATGGACGTCGGAGGCGGCGTTGAGTCACCACAGTTGTACTGGACACGCAACTGAGCTTCCATAATCAATCCATTCAGACTGAGCGTTCTGCTTAGACGTACTCAAGACCACCAGGGTAAAGAGCTCTAGAGCCTGTCCGAGATGCTCCAACTGAAAAATTTAAAAACCAGTATTCACAATCATAAGTGTATTCTGTTTTGATAAACATAAGTGGTACATAGGACCCCCGGTGATTGATCATCACCAGGAGACGAAGCACAGAAGCAAAAAGGAACGACATCGATCAGGAGGCTCTAGTCAAAGACGAAGGAAGGAAATTTAAAGAGCTGTTGTTCAAGAATCACTTGCTTAAATTTAAGAGTCGCAGGTAGTTTGACCATCAGGGCAGTCGGGGATTTCAGTCTCCACAGGCACCAGCTAATGAAGGGGAAGCGAATCAGTTTCGAGAGGGACCATAACTTGAGGAAAAGAGTTGCTTACGATCAGTGGTAAGACTCGGGAAGGGAAGGCTGTCGCAAGCCTGTTGAATGTCCTTGAAGCTCTTGGTAGCCGGGAATCTGCACATGATCAACGAAAAAGATATCAGCCATGTGGTACTGTTGGATCAGGAGTAAGACTACGCTACTCACGTAGCTGGCTTCTTTAAAGCGGGCACAGGAACAGGAACAACAGCAGAACAGTCGACAAGATCATCGCGATTATGCCCAATGATCGCCATGCTCTTCATAGCAGTTTGAAACCTCGAAGCCATAAGCTCTTCTTCATCTGAAAAAGCGTACACGAAAAGAAATAGATTAACCAGGCACGGTGAGCACTTGGGATGAGAGTAGACTTGGACACATACTGATCATGCTTTGCCAAAAGCAAGCGGTCCGGGGGTCGCGAGCGATCAAGAAATCGGATTGAAGACGTAGTTCTCCAGAGTTGACACCGACAGTCAGTGGAAGTGGGGATTCTACTTCACCAGTGTTGTCTATGGAGGTGTAAGCTTTGTATATGCATGTTTATTGCATATGAAAACAACGCACTGTCAGTTCCAGGGAATCCAACACCAACCAAAAGAGTCTCGAGGAAGAATTGCGTGTCAAAGGTGAACGGAGTCTAGAAAAGATGTCCGCTTAGAGATTGAGCAAGATATGATACCTAACAACTTACCGAATCGAAGGGCGCAGCTGGGACTGTTGGGTCTACGTGATCCGCCCTTGCCACTAGAAGATACAGTTGTCTGAGACAACTGAAATAAATAAGTGCTATCGAAAGAAAAATACCTGTGTGCTGTTCGTTAAATAAAATGAGTGAGATAATTACTCGGCTCGAATAGTTAAAAAAAACTCACCGATACAAGGAGCGAAACGAGATCCTCACTGGTGAGGTTTGCCTGACGATAGACGACAAAGACGTGAACAAAGATATTAAGAATGGACAGAATCAAACCCAACTGCGTCTGCAAAACGGTCCAAGATCATAGTGACTGGATCTTGAGGTTCAGGAATCAAGCCATCAATTGCAGGAGCTGTAGCGTTCGGGCGTCCAGCTAGGAATTCCAATCGAGGTGCACCCTTTTCCGAGTCAAAGAATATTAGATGATGATTATTCATCAAAGAATTTCCTGGATACATACAGGGCAGAGACCAACGGCGACGGTAGCGCCGAATTGGATCATGTCACCGGCGGTGATCTTGGGAAACTGTCCTGAACCAAGGAATGGGAGGAGGTCGTTGACACTGTCGGAGATACCAAGGTTGGCGGCGAAGTTGGGCTCAACGTTTGGGAACACCAGCATGGAGCCATCTGCACCTCCGCCGCTGTTGATATAAGTGTAAGAGCCAGGACGCTAATATGAAAACACGAGAAACTTGCGCAGAAGGTCCCAGGGACTGGGAGAAAGCGATAGCATCATCTATGTAAAGCAGGTTAGAGCAAGCATCGTGACCAAGCATATTATACATACGGAAACTGAGACGAAGGACTTCGTGGGCTAGAGGTGAAAGAGTTCAGTGTTTCATCATTGGTAGATGTTAGAGTGTTTTCGCTTACCAGTTTCACCACACTCGTTCTCAAAGAGCTGTTCTGTAAGAGCTTTACCGAGCTGATGAACGTCAGAGGTGACCACTGACTACAGTGCCAATTCGAAGACCTACAGGGATGAAGTCACAGCACATTGCGTCGGTTACAACGGTGCCATCATCACAGACTGCGGACTGAGCGGGAGCAGCATCGACAGTTGACAAAGCAGCGAGGACGAAAGGAAGAATTGTCAAAAATAACATGGTCGATGAACCGAGGTCAAGGCAGAGAAGTTAAGGCTCGGAGAGGCTGCTGAAGCTTGAGGTCTCAGCCATTCCTTGGTGCAGGTTTTATACCCTTTGGAAGGGAGATGAGAATATAATCACCTTGGTTTGGCGCTGCAGGACAGGACTAATGGTGTACTCTCTTCACCCGGTACCATGGTAGTTGCGATTTATGCCAACTAGGTGACCGGGAGACCGGGAATTGCAATGGCTAGAGTCTGTCCGACACTCAGTAACCGAAAAATAAGTAGCGCTGTTTAGCTCGTTCGTATCAAGGACATGCAGCATAGGGTGCAAGCGGTACCTCGAGAATAAGAAACAGCCTTTGTGCGAAATTGGTGAGTTATTTTTAGAAGGTGGATTGGAATAGAATGCATCGTTTTGCGAATGAATGACTTGTTCTATTTTTACTGACGGTTGCGCTTCAAACCTGAAAGCCTGGGATCCGGAACACTTTCGCCGAGCCGAGATCTTGGAAGAATGCAAGTCGCTTTACTCAAGAGGAGACGAAGATTCCGATCGCTGATATAGTCTCACGGTAGGGGGGGTATCAAAAAGGAAGGAGTCTAGACAAGGCCATTGGCGCTAAGGAGCTTTAGCGCTCTGAAACAGCGTGTCGGTTGCCAGATGCCGAAAGACCTTGCTCTGGACTCCTTCCTTTTTGGTACCCCCCCTACCGTGAGACTATATCAGCGATCGGAATCTTCGTCTCCTCTTGGCTTTACTAGTCATCTCGCCGTGAAGTGATGACCAGGTATTTGTGGTGGTGTCTATCTCCTAGAGGCCTGCGATCTCTACTCTCAAGATCCGGGATGCCTTCGATACCGGTTGTCTTGATTGGTTTCGTGAATTTATAGGTTCTTCTACGCAATAGCCCTAAAGCCCGGTTGCAGCTCTCCTCAGCTGGAAATCGCTCTAATTTTGAAGCTAGTCAAAGAAAACTCGGCTGACGTCGAATACAATAAGTACCATCCATTAATACGCCCCAAAAGAAGAACCAAGCGCATCATGAACACGTCCTCAGCCAAGTAAGCGAACCTATTCGATATAATCAGATCTTCCAACTCCGTTTCTTTTTTCTCTCCATTGCATGACCCCAACTTCCTCTCCCTTGCCATCGCTCCCTTGAAAGACAAATTTCCTCCAGTCCTAGCCCATGCAGAGTGTTACAAAATTCGCTTTTTGTCTTGGGAACGGCAAGACGAATAAGTTCCATCGTCACCCGGGCTTTGGTGGTAAAATGACACGTTCACAGATGACAAAACTTATGTTATTGGAGTGAGCCTTGGCCTGCGGCTTGCAGATATTACCCCGTCGAAAGAGCGAACCTTTCGTTCATGGAAGTACATCCACCATCACCATCAAGATACAATGCTTGGACCGCACATTTCATGATTTCGATAGCTCAATGAATGTACTCCAAACCCGCCATTCTGGCGTAGTGCACGTTCAAAGACAACTCGCATGATCCGGGCTGTAAGCAAAGAGGCAACAAGGTTAGTCGTAATAGCTTTCCGATACCAATACACGAAACATACCGAATAGTGGCAGTAGGATAGTGAATTCAGCTTCCTCTTCCAAGCGCGAGAGAAGAATCAGGATCAGAACGTGGATTGCAGAAAACGTACGCACCTTGGCACTTTTTCAAATGAAAAAACGGCCGTGAGGATAGCGTTGGATATCTGTAAGGCCCCAGGCCTGAAACCAAGTATTGTAAGATTGCCGTCAAATTTCAAAGGCATGTATTCGTACCCTGCTTGCATAGACATTCTGCTGTATGAACTCCGCAATCATTCTTTGCGCACGAAGATCCAACCCTTTAGTATTGGACATGAATAGCATTCAACTGGCCTTTTCAACGCAGTTTTAGTTGCAGCCAGGCCATTCGCGCATTCCGTCTTTTGATTTAGCTGAGAAGAAGGGGGGCAACTAAGTTGTCGATGGCGGTTTGCCAAGAGTTGGCACTGTTATGGGGAACACACAGGGTCTGTAAGGATTTCAGTACGAACAACGTGGAATCGAGGAAGCGAATTGACATCTTAAGCGGTTTCAAGCCTGGTGTAAGCTCAGGATCGAGGCTAGCCTAACGATGAGATTCATGAGAAAGCGTAGCGTCCAGAGATGAGTCGACTCACCGTTTTTGATAACTAATGGAGATGAATCAGATATAATCAGGTAAAATAGAGAGGATTACACACAAATTCAGGTTTAAGTGACACGCAGCCCGATGCCAGTCAATACCATTGGAGTACAAGATTGCACTTTCCTCGACAATCTCAACAAGTTCGGTGTATTTTATGCTGACGAGGCATAATTCTTTTGTAGAAACAACAGATTTCCTTCCTCCTTGAGTTCTATTGCGAGCATTGACATTATCCGATACGATGACGCGGAGAGAAGCTGGGTATGCACAAGCCGTGGCAATTTGTGAGAAAAGCACAAGCTTCCCACTTAGCGCCCAAACATTCATCTCTCCGTAATCGTATCCATGGCACATTCACCTCAGTACGAGAGTTCATTGCCTCTGTATCCTAAATAAAACTATTCCACGTATGCAGTAGCTTCCCTGGCGCACACCATTTCAGCATAACAGGTCCTGTCTTCAATAACGCTGTATCTACCTATGAAGCTCTCGCATCGATAGTGCAGTCGGCACCCCATGCACCTGTCGCACCTACCTCCAGCGGGGACTGGGACTAGTTTGGCTCAAAACAACTTCGCTACGGGGAATGAATCCGATTCAGCAGTGTATGCGCGGTTTTTAATGACTCGAAAGCGGGGATACCCTTTGTGGAGACCAAAGGACCACGACCCACGCCTACCGGATATCTACAAACAAGATGGAGTCCACATTGGAGACGTTAGAATTCTAGATGAGTTCGGAGGATTTGATTATCTGTTTAATGCATGTCATCCAGCAGATCACCCAATAAATGAGGGAAGAGTCCTGGAAAATTTCAAGCTTCTGCAAATCGATCATACAGACACCAAAGAATCTCCACAAGAGTTTGAACCGGGTTCTTATGTCGAAAGCAAACCCTCTTGTATTAGCAAAACCATGATCTCGGGCCCAACTCCTCCGTACGTCTAACCTTGTATAATCATGTATATCACTTGATATTGCACCATCTCATTCGCATTGTTAGAGGGGTCCCAGAAGAAATCGGGGCAGGGTTATCATTTAGCTCATCGGCTCCCAATGGTGCTTTGCTCATCCTACCAGAGGGTGGAAAGAGAACCGATCATCAGCAGCTTTCCAAGTTCTACGAGTATGCTGTAGAGTGCGCCCAATCTTGGTACGCTCATGTCAATGAGCCCATGGCTCGTGGAGTACATAACGGTGCACTCTATCTTGTTACTGGCTTTGACAAAGCAAGGGCCTGGGGAAGCGGCATCTTTCGTTGAGGCTAATCCAGGGAGTGTGTCGCTAGAATTTATTCCCAAGACACAAATCAATGTAGGAAGACCACCGAGATACTGGTTCCGCAGACACAACTGTGCCTCAGCGTTGAGCGATGCTGACATTGTCTATGGAAATCAATCGGGGTGTGTTTTTTTGCGTGGATTCAAAATTGCCGTTCGACACAATCCATTTACGAAGATTCCCAAATTATCCTCATCCGTGAAATATATATCTGATCTCGATGCCGATGAAGTGTTTCCAAAGCCTAGGGCAGCTAATTTTCCTACCTGGAATTCTATATTGAGGCAACCATACCACGCTTCTGGGTTGCTGTCAAACGAATACAGTGTTTTGGAAAATCATGTATGCCTAATCAATATGGACCTGGGCTCTGTACTTATTTCGGTGGTTTAGATATATCATCCTTCGGATGTAATTAACGGATGGGTTTTGAGAAATGTGCGTGTTGACCCGGACCTCCGATGAATCATACTTACTTGGTCTTAGTACGACGAAGTACAAGTTTCAATCACTCATGATGATGACTGGGCCTTTATCATTCGGGACGTATGTTCTCTCTATAGGATAAATGTCTGTACTTGTCTAAATTGTATCAGGATGAGGAGATGCCAGCAAATGAAGAACTAACTCTTCGCATAAGCGAGCATGTCAAACTTGTGAAGTCTAGTGGTATGTGAGCTGGATTCCAATTATTTTTTGCTCACTTTTGTAATGATGATAGGTTTTACACATGCTCACTTTGATCTCCATACCCGAACGAATGCTACAGCCTCTTATGACGGCGTAAGAAAGAAAAAATCGTCCATCGGAGGTTCATTTGACCTTGAAGCAGACTCAAGCTCCAGCCGTTTCTGCTCCTACTCTACTCAAGGGCGTGAATGTTGCTGCTCCCGAGGTTGTCAGATTTGATGTGGCTCTGCATCATGGTCCCAGCAAAGATAAATTCCGTGATGATAGAGTTCCAGATTCATATCTTCCGACAAAGGAGTCCCGGGCCTGTGAGTCCTTTATCCGCCCCGAGTATTCACCTCGCATTCCTGACCGCCTCTCTTTTTTCAGTGTCATCAATACTGCTTCATGCAGCGTCCGAACTGAGGCCAAAGAAAATCAGGCCACGCGGCCCTCAGGCTCAAAGCCAAGGGTGGCTGTTGGACATGCAGATTTCGTCGCAAAAAATGTGATGAACGTGCAGATGCCGAGGGACGCTGTAAGGCTTGCGTTCGTCTTAAACTTCAATGTATTGGATTTGGAGGAAAACTGCCGGAACGGCTCAAAGTGCGCTGTCACAGGCTTATTACTTCTCATAGTCATCGTCTCAATTTCGTGAATAGGAACATGGCAATGTCACCGAAGCTGCGTGATAAAATCAAGTCTTTTCTGGCCTCGGAGCCTTACAAAACGGCACCTGAAGATCCTCCTTCCCAGCTGTCATGTTTCTTCTGTCGGTACGTGGCGTGTTTATATGCTTCTAGGACTTGTCTTCTATCGCTTGCAGAATCGATGGGTATCTTTAATGATTGTAGTCTTAACTCTCGCTTTTCCAGTACACGCAAGATTGCTTGTGGTCCGAACCCGAACAGTAAGGACCGTACGTGCAAGTAAGTTTTCGTTCCTTCATTTACCTCTATCTAATTCCGACCTCACTTGTCTGACAATCTGACATTCATCCATACTTTTTCTCCTTCTATAGCCAATGTTCTCGCACGTTCGCTAAAGTGTGAATACCCTACTGAAATTCGACGTGGAATCAAGTCGACACCTGAAAGTCCTTCCTCACAGCTTCTCATCCCCAGTGAAGAGCTTGATCAACACATTTCTGTTTCCAATGCCCGCGATTCGGAACAAAAGTGGCGGACCTTCTGGTAATTATATGGGTCGTAAAATCCCCAGTTCCATCCGAGTGGCTTGTCCGTCTTTGTTTCTCCTTTATCAATCGTCACTCTCGAGAGGTCCTTATAATCCGCCTACTACCACGCGTCTAAAACAGGGTTTATGTGACTTGGAGTTCAAACCAGTACGTCCCGATAAGGATATGGTGGTTCAACGGACGACATATGACGGGTAAATTGGGGGTGTATACTAGAGCGAATACGACTGCTTCGTGTATTTTAATTTAACTACTCCTGCTATAGGTTTACTTTTGAAATGGAAAAGCTTGGCTGCGCGACAGATGATGGAAGTACAGAAGATATCCCGAAAGTAGGCCTTTTTACTCTTATAACTTGCTAAATCGAACACGAGCGAGTACATCATCTTCTGCATTCGAATCCGACTCGAATATCCTATCATCCTTGTCGCAACGTCCAAAAGCTACTAGCCATTTAAGTCACGTCAAGCCAAGCTAATTCTAAGTACATATATGACTTTCAACACCCTAGCACTGAATGTTCAATGGCCCTGTTAGATAAAAGTACATAAAATTACCCAGAAAGGCCGATCTTTAGTCCAAAAGTTGTCTGTCCAAGCGATCGGCTCGGGCGCTAGCCCGCATGTGAGTTCTGACATTTCCATACCGGCTCTCGAGTCTCGTTGCATCTTTACAACTTTGAAGGAAATATATAGTACGTGGCACAGGTTGCCCATTCCGAGTCTGGCTGATGCATTTTTGGTGCGGGTTGCACAAGGGTTGCAGCTCCTAGTCTTGGATTCTACTGAGAATTTTCACATTGGGCGCCAGTGGGGGATAAACCACCCCACCGAATTACAGCTCGTAGCGATATAGCCCTATGCAAGGTAGGACCGTACTTCAAGAGGTTCGGTGGTTGTTCGGTGGGGTGGTTTATCCCCACTGGCGCCCAATGTTAGGAGCTGCAACCCTTGTGCAACCCGCACCAAAAATGCATCAGCCAGACTCGGAATGGGCAACCTGTGCCACGTACTATATATTTTCTTCAAAGTTGTAGAGATGCAACCAGACTCGAGAGCCGGCATGGAAATGTCAGAATTCATATGCGGGCTAGCGCCCGAGCCGATCGCTTGGACAGACAACTTTTGGACTAAAGATCGGCCTTTCTGGATAATTTTATGTACTTTTATCTAACAGGGCCATTGAACATTCAGTGCTAGGATGTTGAAAGTCATATATGTATGTACTTAGAATTAGCTTGGCTTGACGTGACTTAAATGGCTAGGCTGAGCCACGCACCCAGATTCGGAGTCGAGCATTCAGACGTGAGCAAGATTCTAAGTGAGCCTGAAGAAAGGAGACGGAGAGGGGCTCAAGAGTTCAAATGCTGAAAATAAGTACGTGAATATTATATGTAGATCTTGGCCAGATTCATACTCAACCCTGACTCAACCATACCTAAGCGGTGTTAAATATATATTATTACTGTATAGTTCTCGCACCAAACTGGGTTCCTTAAGAACCCCCATCACGATTCACGCTCGTTAACACTTGTCTTTTTCTCTCTTCTGGAGCTTTCTGCGAAATGACGCCGGAAGAGAGTGAACACTTGATCAAGTTTGCAGAACATGTCTACCAAAACCTGGTCAATGTCATTTGCACGTGCGTCATGTATGGTGCGTTTTTTCACGTGTATGCATGGAACTGAGACTGATTATGATCGCGAATTAGGATTGTATATGCTTTCGTTTTTGACGGCCTTGTACATGTTTTGGTATGGCACTCTTGTACTGGTTTCTGATATTAGGCATGCTGATTTGCCTGTTTTTAGGCTATCAATCGGGGCACGAAAAAAGGCTCTACTCATTCTTTTGGGGTATTGTCTTTCTCTCTACCACCTTGAACTGGATCACTCGAACCATGTCACCTCTCTTAATCATTCATCTTGCCTTTATACATCCGAGTACTACAACTAATCTATCAGCAAATCTCAGTAATGTTCAGAATAGCCCTCGCACCTTTCAGTCATTTGCGTTGTGGGGCCCCACTATAAATGTTGGTGCAGCGCCGATCTTTCAACTGTGGTCTGATGTTACTTTGTACAGTTTGTGATTGGGGATGGTCTTGTTTTGTGGAGAGCATGGTCCATTTGGGATGTGCGGAGCAAATGCAAAAGATTCTGGCTGGGGTCTGTAACAATTCTTCTTATGGTTGGAAATATAGGTGTGCAATAAGCAAGGGTCTCCCGAGATTAACTCATTCATCCATGATTTAGGTATTCATATTGCCGATGCATCAATTGATAATATTGGCCTTGTTTCACTCTCATCTGGGGCAGCTCTGCTTGATTGGCTTTCACTGGTAGTTTCTCTGATAGTCAATATATTTGCAACTTTCTTGATTGGGCTGAAAGCATGGTGAGTAATTGTTGTATTCATGCTCCAATACAATGAATATTAATGTTTCCAGGCATTTATCCCAAGAATTCAAGAATATACATCACCCCACAGGATACTTTCAAATCAAAAAAATTCTTCTTATTCTAGTTGAATCAGGATTGGTCTTTTGCCTCATTCAGGTTTACAGAATTTTTTTAATATCTTATCCATTTCATCTATTAACAACTGTCATGCATCAGGTGTTATTTGCTGTCTTCAACGGTGTTGATGTTGGGAATGAGAATTTATTATCAGCAACATCTCTAGTATATTCTATGATCATTGCAGTTGCAAATGGATGCGCGGTATGTTGATTATACATCTTTTTAGATTTTGGGACTGAAGGTAATTGACCAGGCATTGTATCCTGTTGCACTTATTATTATCATCCACATGGAAGCCTTCTCCCCTTTCATATCTTTCCTCCCATCAGAATCTGCAGTAGGTCCAGAATTCACAACTGTTTACAATGAAATAGAGATGCAGGATATGACAACCACATCTTAAATCTTAGCTTAACATACTACCTAGCAGTCCTTACTTACTGAGATTTTAATTTCAACATATGAAAAATTACAATAGTCCATGGTGCTTCATCTATAAGTCTTGTATTACCATATTTTCTTAAGATCCTTATCAGAGCCCCAGACACAAATAATGTATACAAATGAATCAACATTGTAATAAACCCTTATGTCTACAAATTTATTACAATTGTAGGTACCATCAATTCTTGCTACCATTAATGGAAAAATAATTCGGTGTGCAAACTTCAGGCCCACCTCTGCTTTCCTCCCCTCCCTTGCTGTGCTCAGGGGTCTCCCAAGCTGGGAAGTTGTTGGTGGGCACTCTAAAGCAAGGGGTATGTAGAAACTCAAGTCACAAGTGCCCATATCACAATGGGGGGCGGTGTCAGAGGCTCTTAAGGTCAAAATATTTTAACTGTTTTAGTGGTTTTTTTCATGTTGAATGATGCTTTACAGCGCTTTTCATTGGTCTGCGGAATAATAAAATAAAATAAAATTGAGAGCCTACCTCGGCATCAGCGGCAACACAGCTCTTTCCTTCTCCCATACTGAATGTCATCCAACGTAAATTTCGTTGCGTGTAAACAGTAAAGTTCTTGTTTGATGCAATGAGTCATTCTCATTGGATGCTTGTATATACAAGTAAGTATTCTGAGAGTTGGGATGATACTGATGGGTGTGAAGCATGGTTGAGGACCAAATGGGAAGGTATAGGAGTGCAACAAGGAGGGACTGGAAGACTGCTAATTGAGCTGGATGATTTCTTATGTGGGGTGTGAATGCTGACTGGAGGACAAGCTGCAACCATATGCTTTGACGAGTCATGACAATGCTGTTGTTCAAGGTTGACACTGGGAGATTTGCTGGCTCACGTCATCTGAGGTGATGAAATGGAATTGAGCACTTGAAACACGCTCGGGATATGAGACTGTGGGACTAGGATTGTAGGACAACACTGAGCTTAAAGAAGGGCCTGTTGCTTGGTGCTCCTGGATCATAGCGTTGGTCAAATTTAGACCTTTCAAGTCCGCCATAAATGAGTCCGTTGTAAAGTGCTTAAATGTCTCCCCAGTGCTGAAGCTTTCCAGATCCCCTTTCTGATATCCATTTATTGACTTTGCCTCAAAGGCAGGTAAGGACCCTACAGAAGAAGGGCATTTTACATTACGGGAGAAGGAAAGAGCTGTAGTGCCGTTGGAGCCGCTTTGCCGCTGATGCCGAGGTAGGCACTCAATTTTATTTTATTTTAGTATTCCACAGACCAATGAAAAGCACTGTAAAGTACCATGTACATCAGCAAAACCTGGGTGTACTGGATAGCACTATCCAGCACTAACACCCATAGGGCATGCCACCGTAACTGTCTGTGACAGTCGATGGGACGGTTGTATTGGGACCGTGCCCATCCCATCTTGGATTTTCTGGGACCATAATTTGCTGTCCCGTTTTGCCTGTTACGGTCGTAATTACGGGTGTTAGAAAATATCAGTATGGAATAAGTTTTTTGTAAAAATTTTGCACGGACTTCCCACATGAAGGTCTGTTGTACTATATCATGGCATAAAATAAGTTTTTTATTTACAAAAGGGCTTGCTCTTCATAGTTTGAATCCTCCAGCGGCATGTGAAAATATTCCGGGATCACCTCCTGAGTGTAAAATGAGTGTTTAATGACCATTTTAAGGTTTCTACAGCACATTGAAAGGGTGTATGCACATCGAGTCAGCTTATAATATCCCCAGGTAAGTCATTGCATCAAATATTTGACCTTCAAAGCCATTAAAGGTGTGGGAAACCATATACTGTATACGGGACGGTTACGGGGGCTACCGTACCATTTCTGAATATTTTATTACGGTTACACCCATATTTTTGACGGCTGTGACCATTTACAGGATGGTGACATGCCCTAAACACCCATAGCACTCATAGCAAGGTCCCCATCTATTCAGAGCTATGGATTGCTATACTTACCGCAGGAACATCAGCTGTCAGATTCTATTCAATAGTAAATATATTACTTATTTGAATTGTTTTCCATTCCAATAGCTCCAAGCAGCCCGCCGCTTGCTAGTACAGTCGCGGACAGTCAAAGATGACAATTTTGATTCCCGTTGAATGAGAGTTTTCTAGGCCAAAGTAATTACAGATTTGGACTCAGAAAGACGAAATACGTCGAAAAATGCATCTCCGAAGTTTTTCCCACGACGTTTTAGGGACGGCCAATTTTTTGGGCAATTTCACCAAAATCTTTAGTACATATCTAGGTAGTTGACGGGCATATTGCATCCAAATGCATCATTGCATTCGCCAAAACTGAACGATGCGTCTTCTGCTTCCTAACAGCCCATTCCGCTGCTTTCCCTGTGAGTTTGAGTCAATATGCGCCCATCCAACGAAACAACCGATTGATGAAACGCCGTATCACGTCGACAGGACAAGCATCAAGATTCTTAAAGACAGCATCCTTGGCCTCTTGAAAGGTCTTTTTGGGAATCTCTCTGAATTGATACTTGACCCAGCCCCAATACTAGTCAAATTATCAGTAAAGGAAAGACCAAAGCTGTTTGAACCTTACCATTTCAATCGGATTAAGTTCACAGTGAAATTTCAGTAAGAAAATACAGTAGTGACCTGCACCTGTGATCAAACTCTCGAGCATGGATGGCTGGTTCATAAAGTCTTCCTGTTTACTGAGAAGATGAGCCATGCAACAATCAATGTTCTCAAATGGCCAAACAGGAGAACATTTGGCACGCATGTTTTGAATATTGAATCCTCGCTCCTCGAGAACTTGCTGCAAACCTTTTGGCTTACCGTCAGGAAGTATCATCTTCTGAGTTTGACCGCGAAACTCTGAATATGGATTTGATTGAGGAATGACAGTGTCATGTTGCTTGCGCTGCCTTCCGCCATCAGATTTATTCATGTCCCAGGCACGAAGTGCATCTGGACCAAGAGAGGCATGTGCAGAGGATTGGTCAAAGATGAATAATGCTTGACAGTCTGGATGAGCTTCCTCGAAAATGGAGATTGCCTCTTTCATCTGCACAAGCAGCTGTGCCGTATCCCACCAAGCATCACCATTGGATCCAGGATAAATGACCTTGCGAGCATTGCATGTAATTTTTCCATCAGCATCTCGACAGACCAAGCAGCCATTGACTTGATTGATGAGGTCTGACACATGGATAATTCGGCCCCGAGTCTTCTTCTGCAAGATGCTCTGACCTTCAGCAAGCCTGGAGATAAAAACAAGACTGAATTGTGGAAAGGATGGGAGAACAGTGAGTGACAACTCACCAAACCTTCGATTTGTATTCCAATGCACTGAAGGCAGATTCATCGTGAAACTCAGCAATGACCTCTTTCTCCCCAGGCTGTAAGGTTGGCGGGACATGTTTCAACTCTGGACCTTCATAATGTGCCATCCGTCGCTCGTATTCAGCCATCGCAGGCAAAAAGACTTCCTGTTGGTATTTTACAACATCTGGATGCTCATGGCCATCGAGATAGACACCCTTTCTCAAGACAGTCAAATGCCAACCGAGTGCAATCAGCCAACGACGAGCAGTTTGTACGCAGATAGGAGATTTCCTTTTGATTCCGAGATTGGGAAGAATTGTTTCGTTGAGAGCAGTCTGAAATTTCTGGGGAGTGATTTTGCCAGCCTTTTGTGCCATAAGCCAATTGCGAGCAGCGTTTTGAGTGGTTTTGTCTGAGAGGAGACTGCGAGAGGTGCATAATCCACCTCTGTTTTCCCGAGGCAGTTGCTCAAACACCTGATAATGCCTAGCCAGCTGACGCACACATCTGGCAAAGTGAATGCCGTCCTTTTCATGCCATTGCAATGCAATCTCCTGGCTCACTTTCATTCTTCCCATTCCCTTCAAACGAAGTGTTGCAAAGTTACAGAGGACAAGCAGCTGATTAACCTGTGAAAGCGGTAAGCCCTTCTTCTTTGCAATTCCGAGTTCCTGCTTTATCTGTTCCCTTAGCTCATTCCAGCTGCGAATCTCAGCCTTATCCAAACCGACCCTTTCATCCAGCTCATCTTCCCAACTCTCTTCAACAAATTCTTCACACTGACTCGCAGTGACATCGGAACAATTCAAGTCTGGAGGTTCATCACCATCCCAAGTCAGCACTGGTTCAACCGACTCCTGACGGATTGGAACAGATGGTTCGCGATCACTTGACCATCCCAATTCTGGCTCTTCGGATTCAGCACGGATCGGAACATCTGGAGTTGAGAGAATAGAGGGTGAAGAAGAGGAACAGTTGGTAGATGGGACAGGATCTTCCTGAGTAGAAAATCCGAGAACTGTGCAATCTCCTCCAGTAAATCCATATTTCCCCAAGACATTTTGACCTATAGTTTTGTTTCTGTGGCGGCGCTGACTTCGGGCTGACTTTTGAGCAATGTCGGGGCCAGTAGCATAAGTTTTTGCACGTTCTGTATTCAGTGAGCATTGGTTTATACCAGAAATCATGCAATTAAATGTTTACCTTTATGTTCACGCTCTTGACGCCGCTGCTTCCTTTTCCGCAGTCTTTCAGCCAGCAGATCCTCTGGGACCCAGCTTTCATCATAAATTTCATCATCCATTGCTGCTGCATATCGAAGCAATGCGTCTTGCAAATTTTCATCCTCCAAAACCTCATCATCCCACTCTCCTTGTTTGAGATCTTCCTCCTCATCCTCCGAGTCATCACATGTCTCATATCCAAAGTATTCCGCAGTGCAAACGCTATCCTCTGGTATCCAATGATCACTGGAGCTTTCATCCTCCTTGGACTCAGTGGCTTGATTCTCGACTTTGGGAATATCGGGATTTTCGGTGGGTTGTTGGGTGGTATTCTGTGGAGCAGAGATATTTCGTTGATTCTTTAGACCAGTCATGTTTCGTTTTCGTTTTTGGGGACATCCGCCTTTACTATTGCCCATGTTATGAGGCACAGGAAGAGAGGGGCGCTTAATATTGCCTTTTTTGGTACACTAAATAAGTACTTTACTTTAATGTTTTTATTTTGGAATCATAATCAGAAACACGAAAGGATTATTTTCCACATTTTCTCTTATTTTTGGCGATTTATTTTAGCGGACGGCCAATTTTTGGGGGTCAAAAGTCCAAAACTAACTTTGAGGGAAATTGGCTCGTAGAAAACCTTTCTTTGGGTCCTAGATAAGGTCTTCATACAGTTTATAGATCATTTTAACACTGTATGGAGTCTACAAAACTCGGCCAACATTTTTGTCGACTTTGACTGTCCGCGACTGTAGTGTTGCTGCAATACAACGAGATGGAGATGGTCTGCCAAAAATGTTAGAATAAATTCATATAAAGTATTACTATGCCTTTGTAGTACCTAGGACAATAACAATGCCACTAGAACTAAAACTACTTAGGATGACTATTTGTAAATTAGGTCATTGAATGCCCACAAGAGTTAAGATCAATAGTAAACTAAAGTGATGGGGAAGAATAAAGGCAAGTTGAACTTTGAGAAGTCTTTGCATTAATTCTTATAGACTGTATACTTAGTGGGTCAACTGAGGGAGTGAAGCATTGAATGAGAGTCAATTTAAAATTTTTAGTCCAATAAGGGTAATGTTACATGTAGGAATTACCATGTGGAGTACTCATCCAACCTTGTATCCAACACATCTCATTAACATATATATCATGCTGTATGTTGCTTAAACTTGATTGAAATAAGCTTAAGTTACTTATTTGTTTTCTCTATTTGACTCAACTTTTGCTCAAATTTTCTAGCACTGTGTATGTGCATTAGGAAACATTAGGGAATCCATATTTCAAGTGAATCAGGTCCAATAACAGGACCAATACTTAACTCTGAACAAACAACTGGGCAAAGAGTAAATAGTGCTTTCTCAGTATAATATAGAAGTGGTAATTGTAAGATTTTCATTAGAAATAAAACAGCATTGGCTGAACTCAAGTTATCAAATTACTGTGGCTGTGGATAGTATCCAAACACATGTTTTGCTAGTTTCCCACAGTCTATGACCTTGAGGAAAGTTGTCACTATATGTTTTGAGTATGTGCAAGCTCATTTCTGCAATCGCCTTTTTGCCATTTTTGGTAATTTGTGAGTTATGGCCAATCTAAGTGCCCAAAAAAAATCAGCTATATGGAGAAACTACCTGAGTAGAAAATGGCTATCACAACTCAAAAGTACATGAAAAATAGTCTAAGGTAGCATTTTATCCTATGCAAATTGACTGGGTTAAAGTGTCACAAACTGTGCTGAAAAGTGGTGATTTTTTGTACTTTTGGGCTCAAACCACTCAAAATCTATAAAAATAGCATTTTTTAATTTATCCTATACAAATCAACTGGGTTAAAGTGTCACAAACTGGGCTGAAAAGTGGTGATTTTCTGTATGTTTGGGCTCAAAATGCTAAAAAATCTATGAAAATGGCACTTTTCAAGGGCTATTGAAGAGGCATTGAGTTTATAAATTGACATGGGGTAAAATTTTATCTTAGACTATTTCTCATGCGCTTTTCAGCTGTGATAACCATTTTCTACTCAGGTAGTTCTTTCATGTAGCTGATTTTTTGGGGCACTTAAATTGGCCATAACTCACAATTTATCAAAAATGGCAAAAAGGTGATTGCAGAAATGAGCTTGCACATACTCAAAACATATAGTGACAACTTTCCCCAAGGTCATAGACTGTGGGAAACTAGCAAAACATGTGTTTGGATACTATCCGCAGCCACAGTAGGTTTGCAGCCAAAGAGTCTGACAGTCAAGCATCACTTCATAACATCCCAGTATCTCACATTTATGTTGCTTCATTCCTGATTTACAGCTCCCAGGCCAAATATCATTGTACACTTTGATCATAAGACAATGTTCAATCTTGGCACCAATAGACCATCTACTTAGGTATTTAGGGATAGTTGTATACTTAGTACATAAAGATTTACTATCAGAGGCTTTTATTTTAGGGAAATATGCCCTAGATGCATCCAAAACACCTCTGAACACAAATCAAGCAGTAGCGCTGGGAGGGTGCTTGGCATTCCCAAGCCAATGGTTTAAGCAGCACTGCACAAGCTGTTACTTTCTGGTACTTGGTCAAGCCTTCCAATTTCTCATGTAGCTACAGCTGAGACAGGAAAGATACCACTCCCTTCATTAGAAAAAACTGTTTTGGGCCCAGGAGGATCTAAGGTCACCTAGTCCTCTTAGGCAACCTGAGGCATCCTAGTTGGCCCAGGAAAAAGGGTAAAACTTTGGACACCTTAGGTATCCTAGTCATCCTAGGTGTCCTGGGAGATCCTGGGATGTCCTGGGCATCCTGGGGCATCCTGGGGCATCCTGAGGATAAAAGTTCTATCCCAGGATGCCTCAGGATGCCCCAGGATGCCCCAGGATGCCCCAGGATGCCCCAGGACATCCCAGGATCTCCCAGGACACCTAGGATGACTAGGATACCTAAGGTGTCCAAAGTTTTATCCTTTTTCCTGGGCCAACTAGGATGCCTCAGGTTGTCTAAGAGGACTAGGTGACCTTAGATCCTCCTGGGCCCAAAACAGTCTTTGCTGATGTTTTGAACCAAAGTAATACTTTGTGTGGTACGCAAGAGAGTTGTTTATTGCACCCAGCGTTAGAAACTTATAATCCTAACAACTGTGAAAACCTTGACTTAAACCAAGTCAAATTGTTGTTTAGTTTCAAGGAGTCTAGTGTGACCACCAAGAAATGACCATCTGTTGCAACTGAGCTCAGGTGTACAGGAAGCAGACTGTCTGCTGTCCTGAGTGGTTTTGCCCTACCATGGGAATCACTTTGTTGAACCAAGCCATATTTTTGGTGGTTCTTTTTGTTGTCATTGTTATATTGTTGCCCCTATCATTGCCCCAAATCTGTATAGATTGATTAGAAACATCAGGAAAAATGGTCTGGGCCCAGGATGACCCCAGGTCACTTAGGCAGCCTAGGCCACCTAGGAATAATGCAAAAACTTTGGACACCTCAGGTATCCTAGGCTTCCTAGGCCTCCTAAGCCTCCTAAGCCTCCTAGGAATTCTGAGGGTATCCTCAGGTTGCCTCAGGTTGCCCCACATCAGCAAAAACTGTTTTGGGCCCAGGAGGATCTAAGGTCACCTAGTCTTCTTAGACAACCTGAGACATCCTAGTTGGCCCAGGAAAAAGGGTAAAACTTTGGACACCTCAGGTGTCCTAGTCATCCTAGGTGTCCTGGGAGATCCTGGGATGTCCTGGGGTGTCCTGGGGTATCCTGGGGCATCCTGAGGCATCCTGGGATGGAACTTTTATCCTAGGATGCCTCAGGATGCCCCAGGACATCCCAGGATCTCCCAGGACACCTAGGATGACTAGGATACCTGAGGTGTCCAAAGTTTTACCCTTTTTCCTGGGCCAACTAGGATGCCTCAGGTTGCCTAAGAGGACTAGGTGACCTTAGATCCTCCTGGGCCCAAAACAGTTTTTTCTGATGCAGGATGCCTCAGGACAGCCGGGGACAGCCCAGGATGGCCCCCAAAATGCCTAGGAGGCTTAGGAAGCTTAGGAGGCCTAGGATACCTGAGGTGTCCAAAGTTTTTGCATCATTCCTAGGTGGCCTAGGCTGTTTAAGTGACCTGGGGTCATCCTGGGCCCAGACCATTTTTCCTGATGAAAGGAGATCCTATCTCTCAATTGTCTACCAGCATCACTTCAAGAAACACCAGTCACTTTTGAGAGACAGAGAGAGTATTTTCTTTGCAGAACCTTTGCCAATGCACCCTTGCTATTTAAATTGATAGCCAAACCCCCCTGTGTTCCAGTTGCATAGTGTTGATTACTCTGCACTACTTGAACCAACGGATCCACAGCTCATTAACAGCATCAGCAAAAATGGTCTGGGCCTGGGATAGCCTATAGGTTAGACTAATATGACCTGGGCAACCTGGGCAACCTGGGTGACTTAGGCCACCTAGGAATATGCCCAAATCCTATTATCACTTGAGAATGACTTAGGCTACCTAGGAATATGCCCAAATCCTGATATCACCAGAGGGAGCCTCCTTGCAGCCTGAACACAACCTGAGCACAACCTAAGTGCAACCTGAACACAACCTGAGTACAACCTGAGGGAACCTGGGGCAGCCTGGACAAGCCTGAGGAAGCCTGAGGAAGCCTGAGGAAGCCTGGGACAGCCTGGGAAAGCCTGGGACAACCTGAGATTTATCTAGAACTAGGATTACAAGCTAAATAGCTTCAATAAACTAGTACATTGAATTATAATGTGTATTAATATCATTAAAAGAACAGTAGACACCCCAATTATTGGAATTTATCAACATATAATTGCGTAAAATAAGCGCCCAAATAAGCGCCAAACCACGTGGGCGCCTGTAGACTGCGTACAATTAAAACTCTGTTGATGGGGTCAAATCAGATTCATCATGAAGTAACAGTTAACTTGATAAATATGTTAGTCTACTTGAACTTGAGTTAAAAATACTTAAGTGAGGTGTTCCGAGTCATAAGTTAAGGCCAGTAAAACATTAACGAGTCTCGAAAAATAAGTTCACTTTGAAATACTGTACCATTTCGATCAACTGTTCAGTCATGCGTCATGGACGGCTCTGAACTGAACGAAAATCCCAGTTCGTCATGCATCATATCCGTCTCTGAACTGAAAAATTGTTTGCCATGTTTTTAGGTCATTTTTGCGCATGCACGTTGCGCATGGTTGCGCACAGTCGTACTATCACGTACGGTATCACTGCGGTATTGCGGTATCATGTACGGTATCAATAAATGATACAGCCCATCATATTGCAGACAGCAGGCAGGAACTCGGTTCGGTTGGGTAAGTATATAAGTATACCAATCCTTCACGGCGCTGCATCCTTCTGCCATGCTGGGGCAGCCTCCGGTTGTGCAGGTCTCAAGCTCAACCACCCTTACTTACGTGCATAGGCTCGAAGTTTCGAACACCAAAAGCGTAACTTATACCTTACTTTAACCTAGTACAACAAGATTGGGCCACGTCAACCACTTCAAATCATTTTCCTGCACGTTCCTTTCCCTTTCCCTTTCCCTTTCTCTTCTGCTTCTCATCTTCATTCCCATCGCTATCCGCCGTAAAGATCCAATCTTTCTGATACCACACGCTTGGTCGTAATACACGTCCTGACCAGCTGTGAGCAACTGGTTTAGCGGCCCACTCATCCAGGGCTGTATTGGCACTCCCTGACGGCAACTCCAACTCGGCATCCTCTGGAACTTCATTGACGCTATGCTGCAGGGAACGGTCATCACCAACCATCAGCCCTTCAATTGGCTCTTCAGTAATGATATGCTCGACCAGCGCATCTAGTGGGATATCACAGCTGTCATCGAAGTCAGGTGAGAATGCTGGTTCGTCGTCGTCATTTTGGTCCTCATTCTCAACCTCCACCTCAGCCTTCACTTTTCGCTGCGATACACAGTCCTTTTTTGGTTTTGATGCCCTGGCTTTGGTGTAGGTGTGTGGCGTGATTTCATCCACGGTAAGCTGTTCAAAGAGCTTGGGATGTGTTCTTGAGAGCTCACGAAGTCGCTTTAGGGTGTCGGGCGATGTCATATTTTCCTGTGACAAGTTCAACCCCAACTCTCCAACTTTACACAGCTCAAAGGCCTATAAATGTATTGGTCAAATTCATCGATGAATGGGTAAGGAGCATGTACCTTTTTAACCAACTGAGGCTTATTAATGTCGTGAAAGGCTTGGACAATCCACTGAAGGGATCGATTGCGCAACGTGGCGACAGAAGTATTGAGCTTGATTGGTGCAGCTTCATCCAACTCGTTGGCTTCATCCATCTGATGGATTACCTCGGTGACCGCATCGCGCTGCGCTGAATGCTTCATGCTCAACTTGAGCACACGCTGTATACCAATATCTAGTGGTTGGAATATGCAGGTGCAATTTCCAGGGACAAAGATGACGATAATATTTGGGTGAGTTGCTTTCATCCATGTGAGAAACTCTTTTGATTTATGGATAGACCAACAGTCGATCTTCCAGATCGATGACTGATCCTCAGGCTTTCTGATTCCGAGTTCAGCCTTCTTTGAGTCGAAATACGGAGTGATGACTTTGTTGACCAGACTCTTCATTGTCTCGATTGTGGACCAGTACGTATCTGTGCATGACGGTTCTAGTAAAAATCCTAACTTCTGTGCCTCCTCGTAGCGGTCTGCTTTGGAGCTCGGACAGGATGCTTTCGTTCCTCCAGAGTATATTGCCTGCATTGGAAGGACGTCACCACTGGCGGAAATCGAGGGCACCAGCGTGAAAGCTCGTTTATCATCCTTCCCTACAACGTTCACCTGCTTTTCACCAGTCGTGTTCCAGCTAAACTTTGTCCCCGGCTGATAAACTGTTTGGGTCTGATCAGTATTGACCCGTAGCTCTGCCGGTATGTGGTGATTTCGAATAATCCATGCTTCACGAAGATACGCCTCTAATAAAATCTCTTCGTAGTTGTCAGGAAGTTTCTGGGCAGCACGAGTGCAAGCTCGCAAGCTCCATCCAAGTTGTTCATGAGGGTATTTCCGGACCCATGCGTCGGAACAGCGGAATTTGGTGCCATTGCCAAGGTCAACATCAAATAGCTCGGGAGCATGCTGGGTGAAGACTGCGATCATGATTGCACGAACTTCTGGAAGGTGAAGAGCGACTCCAGCATTTCGAAGGGCGTGGAGCTGATTGTTGATCTTTTTGCAGATGTCCTCGTAGCCGTTCTGTATAATAATGGGTGAGCGGCTACAATTTAACAGTAAGCTTTATACTTACTAGGATTCCTTTACGACCCATGCTGTCTGACCCAGGTGCCGTACCCAATTTAATATGTTTCTGCGCCTGGGCTGTCCATGCGAACTTGCCCTGTGCTCGTGCTTCTTTATCAATCCATCTCCTGACTACCTGCTCAGTGAGAGTTGCGAATAGCTGTGGATTCTGCTGCTTGGCTACTCTCGCAATATCTGCAGGCCGCCACGGACGTCCAGCTTTCTTTACAGCAGCCTCGATGTGACACCAGATGAGTGGGTCGAAGTAGTTGTTGAGTGTAGCTTTGGTGTGGGTTTTCTGGCATTTTCGTCCAAGTGGTGCATGTTGCTTTGCCTGTTTCTTTGCCATTGCATCATCTAAAAACTGGCGGCAAGGTCAAGAGTGCTCTGCTACGTTTAGATCTTCAGATGTATCATCTGCCGCCATTAATTTCTAATGATAATTGTCAGTCTTTTCCATATTGATGAATGAATGAATTTCACTCACTTGTTTGCGACTTGTGTTTGGTTCCCAGCCATTCTTTATTTTCTCCTCTCGCTTCTTGTCTCTATATTTCTTTGACGCCTTTCTGCTCTGCTCCTTTTCCTTCCTCTTGCGTTCATCTGTGTCCCACTGCGCTTCTAATGCCTTCTTTTCAGCCAGGTCATTGAACTCCTCTGCCTCTTGCTTCATCGCAGCACGGTACTCGTCGATTGTTTGCTTGAAAAAGAACCCATCCAGTGTGCTTTTTTTCTTTTTTCCAGCAGATGAAGTCATACTAGAGGAAGCGACACTGGATACAAAGGATGCAGTACTCGAGGAAGCAATGGGTTGGGCATCGGCAGCTGGGTTATTGGATTCCGATATATCCGTATCGCTATCGCTTCCAGTGTCCCCGAATGAACTGCCACTGTCGGAGGAGTTTCTTCTGGGTGTGGTTGAAAGCGCGAATGGAGGGATGGACTGGGCACGTTGTATGTCAAGCATCTGTGTGCGTTTTTTGGATGGACTTGGATTTGGTGTTGGGGCATACTCATCAGATATATTTCGTTTCATGGCTGTCGTTTGTGTTGGGATGGGGTAGAAGAATGTAAAGGCTTCTCTGGCTCTTGTGGTGATCGATGGAAGCTCGGGCTCATCATCGTCACCGTCACTATCATCTGTGCTCTTGTCTTCTGAAGGATCAACTTCCTGTCGTCTTATGAGTGACTGAAGGTCTGGAGTAGAAGTGAACACTCACATAGTCTAGACACCGAGAAAGGATGTGATTGAAGATCTGTAGACGCAGACTTTCCATCTCTCCAGGATGTGCCAGCTCAACCCCAGAGATAAAGAATTTCTCCAGCGCGTTTATTGCAATGAATCCACAGGAGTACGTATCAGTTTGACGGGTGACGGGAAGGGTTGCAGTTGTGAAGATGCGAGGTGTATGACGCTCTTTCCAGGTCTGTATAGCTTGTTCTAGTGTCGGTGGCATCGATTGGTCTAGTGCTAATGAGTCGCCGTACAGAATTTCTCCGCTGGCTCCATTAATGATGAGTGGTACCCAATGTGCGATTCCCTCCTTCATTCTGTCTCCTGTCCAGCATCCAAGATGGACAACGGTGACCATGATCTTCCCCCCATGGAAAATGTCATCACCGATATTTCGGAGCCATCTCCAATCTGCCGAATTCTCATAAGGCTCGACTGGACTCGCAGCTGATAGTAGGTGGAGTTTATTCCCGAAATCACTGTTCTGTACAATGACCTTTCCTGAAAATTGTGCTTCAGCTGCAATCCGTCGCATAAGATTGTTGAGCATGATATCCATCAACGACGTATTCGCCCACTGATTTCCGAGGAGTCGCGAAAGTGCAGGGAAGGTATCACTGCCATAGGCCGATGATTTTAGAGTGAATGGAGTGCTTTGGAGAAGTGTTGTGGTTACAGCTGCATCCTGTTGGCGAGTGGGGTTTTTATACTGGTTCACCTGTTTCTCTACCCACTGAGATGGCTTGTACCAGATTTTTCGATGCTCTCTGATCGACAGGATGCAACCCCAAAGGGATACAATCCATAGAGGGAATAGCTCATGTTGTCCGATATGTGCGTACATGATAGACTGTGCACCGTTGAGCCATTCCTGCCTAGAGGCGGTTTCGAGCTTTTTTATGATCTCTGGAGTGGGAAGGGGAAGAGTGCGCAATAGCTTCAAATGGGTTTCGTTTGGCTGGACAGGGGGCTCTTTACTGAAGAATGTACATATGGATGTCTGATTTTGTGCTGTATTTGGTATAGGAGCGAGGTTGAATGCAAGTAAAGCAGTAATGTTTAATGTAGGAAATGGAAGAACGGATGCTTTGATATTTTTTGGGATCGCGAAGATCTTTCGTGCAGCTTTTCGGATAGTAGGTGACACAATTGGCCACTTTTGGTTATTGAGATTGGCGAGATTGGAAGTGGTTGCCATTTCGTCGAGGAATAAAATTTTTCGGGGATCAAAGGAATGCATAAAAATGATGCATGATCTAGAGCCCACGATGAACCATCGTGAATTGATACTTATTATGATAAGCTAGTAACACATACGTAGTTCCATTGGCGCTTTGGAACTGGCGCTGAACTGGTGAACTCAAAGTTTGATCCATCATGCATCATTGATAGCACTGAACCAATGAACTGACGGCGCCGAGGCGTCATGTGTCATCCTGGATGAACAGTCGATCGAAATGGTACAGTAAGTCAAGAATCCATGAGTTTAATAAGATAATAAGGTTTAAGTGATATAAATGTGGAAATTGAGCAAAAAGATACAGCTGAATAATAAAGTATGAGAATTATTTTTTGGGTGTATAACTCAGCAGAAGTATCCCTAGGTTACCTCAAGTTGCCTCAGGCTTCCCAGGCTTCCCAGGCTTCCTCAGGTTTCCTCAGGCTTCCTCAGGCTTCCTCAGGCTTCCTCAGGTTTCCTCAGGCTCCCTCAAGTTTCCTCAGGATTCCTTTAAGAAGCCCAGGAATAAGGGGGTGGACTTATGAAAGCCTGGGAGACCTAGGTGTCCTGGGTGTCCTGGGTGTCCTAGGAGACCTAGGTAGTCCTTAGGTCTCCTCAGGTCATCCAAGGCCCAGACCATTTTTGCTGATGAGGAGGTGTCAGGGATTCATCTGGAGGTGAAATTTCACCTTCAGACATAGGATAGGGCCATTAGTCATATTAAACACTAAGTTATGAGAACAACTTGGTTTGGCAATGGAACGAACATTGCCATCAGCTTGATATATGTTGAGCTGAGAATTAAAAGTGAGCATGGCCTTAGTCATGCTAGAATGTTTGCATTGAACATTATTAAATTCAGCTTGACCAGAGTCAAGCTGAATGGTGCCAAGGACTGTGTCCTTGGCTTTATTAAACACTGAGTTGTTTTCATGACTTGGTTTGGCAATGTGACAAACATTGCTATCAGCCCAATGTGAGTCCAGCTGAAAATTTTCTGTGAACTCCGGAAATTTCACTGAGAGCCTTTTGGCTTGTGGCTTGTGCTTTCACACATGCTTGAAAGAAGTCATCAAATTGGGATGACCCAATCAGTGATTCAAGCACTGATTTCTTTGGTTTGGCAATGCAAATAGCATTTCCATTAGCCCAATGTAAATTAGGTTGAAGCTTGTTTGTGCCAGTATGTGCACTGGCACATCAGAAAAAACTGTTTTGAGCCTAGGAAGATCTAAGGTCACCTAGTCCTCTTAGGCAACCTGAGGCATCCTAGTTGACCCAGGAAAAAGGGTAAAACTTTGGACACCTCAGATATCCTAGTCATCCTAGGTGTCCTGGGAGATCCTGGGATGTCCTGGGGCATCCTGGGGCATCCTGAGGCATCCTGGGATGGAACTTTTATCCTAGGATGCCTCAGGATGCCTCAGGATGCCCCAGGATGCCCCAGGACATCCCAGGATCTCCCAGGACACCTAGGATAACTAGGATACCTGAGGTGTCCAAAGTTTTACCCTTTTTCCTGGGCCAACTAGGATGCCTCAGGTTGCCTAAGAGGACTAGGTGACCTTAGATCCTCCTGGGCCCGAAACAGTTTTTGCTGATGCACTAGAATTCCCAAATTGAGGTATTAGCCCAATTTGGGAATTAGGTGCAGCCAGAGCCACACCTACATGTTCAGTCACAAGGCTTTGTGCCTGTCCAGCCATAGCTGGGCTGCCAATCGCCATCAGTATCTCTAATGTTCTGGTATGGAACATCTCCCAGAGGAGTGGATTGTGTTATGTTAGCATTTGCTAACATTTCCATGAACTTCAAAAGTTCATAGAGGGCCTTTGGGCTTTCTGCACACCACTGAAAAAAATTACCGATTTGGTGTAAACCAAACGGCGATTCAAGCGTGGTTGAGGCCACACTAAAACATTCAGACTGAATGTTATTATTTCCAGCCAAATGTGAGTCAGACTTAAAATCATTTGTGCCCATGCATGCGCTGGCACCAGTGATGCAAAAACAGTCACTGTTGTAAGATTCACTACCATCAGGAAAAATGGTCTGGGCCCAGGGCTGACTTTAGGTTGACCCACAATGACCTAAAGAGACTTAAGGGAGCCTAAGGATACCTAGGTCTCCTAGGCCACCTAGGTTGCCTAGACT
>ML769704.1:0-76856 GCA_009733575.1 Gymnopus androsaceus JB14 | reverse complement strand
ATGAACAGCCCTGCCGATTATCTGTTCGCCTCCCAAGTTGCTGGTGGCTGACTGGTATGATATAGACATCTGCTACTACATGTACATCATCGCTTGAACCTGTTCGAGACTCTTTAAATTGGTGATTTCTTAGCAATGCTAGCCGGCTGTTTGTTGGGATGCCCATGTCCGTGTATTCCTCTTCCTCTCGTCCATCTCGCTGGCTTTCACTACGAATGCTCAACCTAGTGCAACATGGCAGGTAAATGAGCGCCAGCTTCATTGTGCTTTTCAATAGTTATTACCAGCTAAGTATCATGATCATTCGGAATCCTATATCACAGGCCCTCCATCCTTTCGCTTGACTTCACATGATTCAGCGATGTTGTACGGCGATATTACTCCTTACAGGCCAATATTCCCATTCATCTCGATCTGTCCAAGCTGTGAGTGTTACCCATTGCGATTTCCAGACCAGATGATAATCTGACCTATAGTCTCTTATACGTCTCTAGTTCCAGTCAATGCAAAGGACGCGAATGTGTATGTGTGACGGATGTCCTGTTCGTGGCTAATAGAGGTAGTCACTGGAGGATTTTCTTTTGATTCCTCATACTCAACTGTACTGGGAGTACCAGACCCACGTGCGCTCGAAAGACTATTTGCGTATTTCTACCTAACTTTCCCGATATCGAATTCACGTGCTTTCCGACGTTTCAAGATCTGTTGGACTTTGCTGAAAGCGCAGCGAGCTACCACATACGCCCTGCAAGAGGGGATAAGCAAGGAATTTCTTCGGTAAACCCTCAGGCTGTTCTTTGTACATAACCTCCGCTGAGTACATTTCTTGTAAGAGAGACTAGACTGCAGGCACGGGATTCATGAACACCAGTTTAGCGGAGATCAAGGAGCTTCTTGGAAATGACCGTTGGATGGTATTTGGGTATGAGAACCTTGCTGCCTTGCGGCTATCTAGGAAGCTCATCTTTCCAACAGAGTCAACGCAAAGACCTTCGAACGAGTGCAATCATGCATGCACAGTCTTGCTCTGACCACGCTCATTCTGGAACGCCTTGCACAACCTGGTCGCTACTCAAATCGGACATTCTTCTCCAACTCAATCGGCCTAGTGTTCTGAGGTCGCGTTAGGATGTATCACAGCTCTTTGCATCTTACAGAGCTAATACCAAGCACGATTGCTACTTTTCTGCTCTTGCGGAATGGGAATAACTGGTGGCCGATAAAACCTTCCTCCGTTTTCCCTTTTGTAAATTCTTCAGCCATGTGTTTCGTTTTCGCGTATTCGAGTTTCCCTTTTAGTTTCGTTAACTCCTAGCCTTCCCAATATATTCCAAACCTTTTCTTGGACTTCCAGACCAATGTTCATGAAAATGCATATACACAAAATCAAGGAGAAGTATATATCATCATCTCTCTCCGTTCTACTCATGATAAATGCCATTGTTTAACATCGTTTCCGTCATGCACTACTTCGACGAAGTGTAGTTCGGGATTTCTTCCATCACGAACGCCGTCCTTTGCCGTACATATATCTAGACATCTTGGTGGGAAAAGACGACTTGAACGTCCCACCGAACTGGAAGGCACGCCTCAACTGTCGAAGATGTAGACCATAGAATTTACTTATCTTTTGGGGATTCTGGTGCCACTCAGGGCCAGCGTTAACAAGCTTCTGATGGCTAGGTGAACTGTCAACAGTCGGTAATACGTTCTGTTCAATTCTTTACTATGTAACAAACTACACGCTCAACTGGCGTATTAATTTTGCCCCTAGAGCGTCAACATAGAGCGTAAGCAGGCTTCGAGCAGACCAAAGAGCAACCAGGAGCTGTAGCTGCATTAAAACGTCCGCGGATTCAACAACCCATGAACTACTAACCGTCCTCAACGGAGGGAGCTTGATACGCACGAAAACGAAACAGTGGCGACGACGCGGGGGAGGCATTCGTGAAGACTCGACTATCGTCTGACATACTGGACCTCTTCATCTCCCCAGCATGGATGGTCGTCAATACAGCTGGAATTTATCAGTAAATTCCCTAAAAATGCCATGGTTGTGGACACGGCAAGGAAACGATGATGCAATGATCGCGACGCGCCCATTAGCAGATGTAGAGTGCGCATAGATTTGAATTCCAGTTAAAATATACATTTGCTACAGTGACACCTAACAGTCCTTCGGCGAAAATAAGAATCTGAATTTAGCAATATTGTCATAGAAGAGCCTCCGTCAATTCTAGGCCAACAAGGAGGAGCCTAACCAATGCATCAATACAGTGCGTCCATGGCTTGCATGAAAACCGGCTGCTCGAGAGTAATTTGTTCGAGCAGTACCTGGACATTACTGGACACCATAACACCGAATACATCCTGAAACCATTTAGGAGGCCTAACCACGACTGGCGTAGATGGACGTGTGTACCAGGACTTCAAGGTAGATTTCCTTGAGGAGTTTTGGAAAAGAGCCTTCCACCCCTAGTTTGGGAATCTTCTGAACCATATCGCTTAAGTTATTACCAACGTTTGGATTGTGGAAAGGGTGCAATGTCCAGTCATAACGAATTTTGATAGATTCGATGTTTAATAGGTGCGGTCAAAGCGCTTGATTCAGGTTTTGATTCTACGGCGATTCTGAAGTGATTCCGAATTTCTGAATCGGCCTAGAATCGGTTTCAACTTTGACCGGACATCAAAGAAACACGATTCATCCATTGCTTCATTCCCAAATAAATATTTTTTATTTTGAAGTACCATGAATAAAGACAATGTCGAGGCCGCATTATGGTTACTAGTAAACCTATAATTTGAATTCTGGATTCCTTTCTATTCCTAGGGCTTCCTTGTGAAGAGTTCAAAAAAAAATTACTGTCAAGATGAACCGAACCTTGACCAAACTCATCCAGGCTGGAGTTGTTGCCTGGAAAGAGTCCAGCGCTGCCAATATAAGTACAATCTATTATAATCACAACAAAAAAGCTTCAAAAGTCTAGTATCTTTGTAAAGCTGAATCGTGTGAAGGTGAATCGCGATTCACTTTGTTGAAGCGGCTCTTGAGCCGCTTCAGCGTTTCAGCGTTTCAGAGGCGATTCACCTGATTTCGAAACGACTTTTGAATCGTCTCGTGAATCAAGCGCTTTGACCGTACCTAATATGTCGACGACTCTGAGAAACGCCGACAGTGCGTCCATGAGACGAAAACCAATTCGAAGCAATTTCAGAAAAGGTAGTCTCAGCGGTGCCTCCAAAAGCATAGGTTGTCTACGAGTCACTGAGAAATGGGCGAGTAATTGAACCAAAACACTCACTACAATTCGTCCACAATCTGGGATGCTCGCAACAAACCTCCAAACTTTGAAATTTGGGAACCAGAGGAAGAACGCGCTGCAGATCTTCCCCCTGGCCGACATTCAGATGCAAGGTGTCCACGAAACTTAGCGGACAATTGGTGAGGAAGCCAAATGGTATGAATTGCCTTCATCGACTTTGCGGCACAAAGGCGGTATCAACGATTGGTAGAGACAAGCTGTAAGTGCACAATCTGGGGTCTATCCACGGATGGAATGAGCCTCGTGGAGAAAGCTTGCTCACACTCAGCAATCCGTTGGTCCAACGTTTTGTTATGAAAAAATGACAGATCTGCTGGGAGTGCCAAATTCTCGAGTCTCTGACGATTTCCTAGTTCAATAAGTCGTAAAAGCACTCCAGATCCAGTCAAATTGATTCATGGACATGAAAGGTGTGGAACGTTTCAGAATACAAATTAATTCCGCTAATGAGGAAATTTCGAGGGTCGGAATGGGACGGGTCCGACGAGATGCTAAGAGGCGATATTTATGGAAAATAAGGAGTATGATCTTTCGAGGAGAAGGAAAAATCTGGGACGAGGAGTTCGTGAACAGGGGTATCAAAATCAACTCTAGCAATGAAGTTGCCGACGTAGCGGCGGAAGGTCGGTTTCATATACAAGCATCTCATTTGAACGGTGTTGTCAAGACAAACCGCCTCGAGAAGGCGCGCTTGGGCAGGCTCTTCCCAGTGCAAGCATACAGCCGCGTAGACACACAAATCTTCTAACGTAGCGTGTTTGAACATTTCTGTGAGGAGCTCGGGGACGAAAAGCACCGAACGGGTACAGTATTTACTATTTAGTATGGTAAAGCAGATTGGCCGGAAAATCCTAATATATATGTCACATTATTAACACAAAAACCAGAGGAACAGGTAACGAGAGAGAATGTATTATCGCGGCATGAGTCTGGTTGCAAAAAATATGAACATACATAGCAGCATTAGACGTAAGTTTTTTTGGTGACATGAGGCTAACCATAATGAAGGCCACGAGTACTAGCAGGTCCAGCTGCAGAGAAATCGCAACAACTTGGTGATCATAGGTATTGATTGATGAAGGCACTGATAAAGGCACGAGGCGGGCCACGAGTAGGATCAAGTTACTATAACGAGATAGTAGGCGCTAACCTAATCGCACCTTTTCCCGAATTACTAACTTGCAGCAATGTATAAATTGCTAATCCTCCCTGCACAAATTTGGTCACTCCGCAAACATGGTATCATCTAGCTTTTCATCGACATCTGTCTACCCTGCAAGCCTCGTCCATCCTTCCCAGCATTCGCCAGTACTCCTTCAACTTGTGGGCGTTGAACCCTCCATCCAGCTTACCGGTCAGTACGCCTCCACTATTCTTGATTCACCGAATTTGCTCACTGTTTTCCCCAGAATATGTTGTAAACTCTGTAGCAGACATTGTTGACTATTCAATGGGAAGACCACCTCAGGGCATATCCTCTCGTCGACCAGAACTGATTGATTTCACAACCTTCGTTACAACTGTTCTTGCCCGGGCTCGAGTAACGACTCCGGTTGTCCTTGTGTCGCTTGTGTACATTTTTAGAGCCAAGCCTCATATCCAGATTGTTCATGAAGAGTGGGCTTTGGAACGAGCTTTCCTTGGCGCATTGATCATTGCATCAAAGGTCTGTCCCCTCGATGTTGACAAATTCTGGTATTGAATTCGCGCCTTCCTTACAGTACCTCAACGATTGTACATTAAAGAACGTACACTGGGCGATGTGCACTGGCGTTTTCGGGAAGCTAGATGTTGGGAGAATTGAGCGGGAATTTCTCGATGTCTTGAATTGGGAGTTGAGCGTATCGGAAGATGATATCTTGTCCCATCACGCTGGTATTTTGGCCTTAGCTCGGGTAAGGTGACAACGGAAAGTTTGGGCTGGAATACGCCCGTCTCTGCGAACATACCATGATGATCTTCTCGATCAACTGGTGCACTCGTCCGCTGGCGGTACAACGGAGTCAAGTCCGACGAAGACTGAGCAGCGCGAAGACGACGGCATCAGCGATGGCAGACTGCCCTCGAGGGCTTTCACATTGGAAGGAGATTCGAACCGGGAATCGGAGGGGCGAGAAGCAGCAGCTTTCGAAGCCTTGTCGAATCAAACGATAATATTTTTTAATCGCATACATAGGCATCATTGTATCAATAGATTACTCTCACTGTCAAGGTGCTCCAAGAAAGAGGCGCAGTAGCGTTGAAACAACGAGAGGAAAAATCAATTACAAAATCTTCAGAAAAGATGGTCACAATACTGAGAAAGACACCGAGGGCTTCGCTGTACAAACGGGAGGTAAATACCCTGCTGGCCAATCTTCGGTCTGTGAGAAGAGACATATCAACTGCTGAGTCGTCTGTTAAATTCTCCAGTATAGCTTAATCCTAGGTCCTGCTTCCCAGAGACGCCAAGTAGCTCTTATAGACGCCCAAAGGAGCGGCGTTCGAAATCAGATGACTATTCCCCAGAAGCCTACGAACAATACCAGTAACGTCACGCTATCGCGAGATAATCCCCGACTCGTCCTCTTAAACTGTCCTCTTAACTGCGCAATGCAAGCACATCTCATCCTATTGTTTGACCACCCGGCACTGTAGCCACCTCTTCCACCCGTGAAGCCTTGTTTGTTCAGGCAATCAGGATCGGTGGAAAATGAATTACTTAATAATTATACTAAATAACAACAACATAATGCCCCAATTAAGCATTACAAAATACCGCAACCAACTACGCAATCAAAGGGCGGCAAGGGCTCTGCACAACTTGTTAAACCAGCACAAAGCAGAGAAATGTGAACAACAGCACCTAGCTGTAACAACGGCATGCTGAACCTGCTCTGGTGCGCCCAAATCATCATTGCATAGAGGGAAGGTTGAAAAAAAGGCCCCAGGCCACCCACAAACGACATCGAACCAAGGCGTTGTGTGCACAGAATCGAACCAACCTTGGCGGATGTTTCTGAAGGCGACAAACCCATCCGTGTTAGAAAGAGACGATATGATTTGCACAATTGAGGGCAGCGCACGAGGATCAAACAAATCATCTTGTGTTGAATCAAGGTGCTCTGGATACGAGAACAATGCCCTAGCACTCTCCACGGTTTTGTCCAACTTTCAATATCACGTGCTCCACAACTAATCGGTAAAGATGAATATTGCTTTGTAACCAAGGTAGGGTTGCACAAGTGCTTTCATACAGCGTACATATCTTGTCCGTTCTCGCTTTCTTGCTCAATTTATTCCACTGTGAGTAGGATAGGGGGGGCAAAAACTCAACGTAACAATTGAAAGGTAACTTGCTAAATGCTGCATATAAAGTTTCTGTATCATTGTGAAGCCAGACTGGTGCAGATGAAGCAATTTCAGGGTATATTGAATCGAATCCGACCGACATTAGACACGAAAGCAGTAAAATGTAGGCAAAGGTGAAACCAGCAGTATGTAAGCAATTGACACTGTCGAAACGTGGGAACATCGGGGGGGGGCTGGATCTGGACAACCTGAGGACCGATCATACGGTACAAGGCCCTCCCTCTCGCTCCGTTCGAGAGTCGGGGACGAAATTCCGGGGATGATGTCTAATGAATGGGCATCAAGCTAATTTCTGAAACACAATTATAAAGAAACTCTTGAGTCACTTACAGCACTCTGAAAAATAAAATAACATAGGGAACAGCAAGCATGATAGGATAGGAAAGGATATGAGAGCCACGTTGGAATATAGTCATAAGAATTTTCTCTACAAGGCCCATCGGTGTAACGCCAGATGAAAGGACCTCGGTCAGTTTCGAGGGAACCTTCAGCCAAAGCATCAGTATGAGCCTGCAATGGGAAGCAAGGCTTTGGGCCCAGTATCATTGATGCTTTAGGGACAACCTCTGTGCGATGGCGATATTGGAGTCTAGAGCGCCCAGTGTCTTTGGTTGATTTGTGTCGGGACGCACTCAGACCTGATTCTTGTTTTTCTGGATTTGGCACCCGGAATAGGCGTTTCCGTCTACCTTTCTGTCAAGGAATTCAGCTTCTCTAAAGCCCTCTTCCATTACATTAGCACAGAAGGCTCACGACAACCTCGAAAAAAACTGTTTCTCCGACGCCTTCCAGACCCAGCTCACCCCAATCTGATTCCTCTAATGCCAAATCCTCTCCAATACTTTTCTCCACCATCCCTGCCAAACTCTCCAGAGACTTCATTCTTTCCTCTTCTTTGTCTAAGAGGAAATTTAGGAACAAGGCAAGAATCACGCAAAAAGGAGGCGTGAAGCATCGCCAAAAGAAGCTGCTCCATACTAGCACCAGGCGTTATATTTACGAACTTACGCTTTGACACTTACGTAGACTCAAACTAATTGTCTCTGCACAAACTTTCTCCACATACTCTTGTTGTCGATTTCAATTCGACAACTACTCAGACAGGAGGTCTGAATAGTGTGTACGGCTAATTTTTGTCATTTGAGACTTGAATGGCGACGAGAGCTTGTACTTATACTTACCCTTATGCAAGCACAGAGGAGCACAACTTACCTAAACCCAGGAGGATGCATCAACTCGATCTTCAGTGGTTGTGGCCGCAGGTGACTAATCGGCACTTGCAGGTAACGTGGCGGCAGCCCTAAAAAATGTCGCATGCTAAAGTGTTGGCTAAATAAAATGCCAAAGATTAGACAAAAGATATAGAACTGCCTGGGAAAAAGCAATTCTTTCTTGTGTGACAAAGGGACAGCCATTACTGAATATTTTCATATATATTCACGTGTGACATAGATATTCCTTATCTGGCAACAAAGGGATAGAATTTCTTTTTCTTTTGCCCGCGCAATTCATTTTCTTTTGCGCACAATAAATAAAACTCCTGCTCATTGCGCACTTGGCGTTCAGTCAGCAAACACTCAGCACACCCATGAGTGGTCCTGCATGTGGATCTCTCATTGCACTGTGTGCCTTGCTCAGTGCCTGAGTGAGGTTGGGGCCTGGAGTTGTTCCTAGTTGAGGAGCGGACCAAAATTACTCTATATAAGTTTATTGTTACTGTTCAATGAATGATTGAGGCATAACTTGAGTAATGGTAGAAAAAGAGAATGAGTAAGAAAAGGATAGCAGCGCCACACAACACAGAAGATCTATACAATGCAGACATGGTGGGGAGAGAATCCTGAGTTGGGTCTCGACAGTTTTTTGGACCAACTAATAGTGCAGAAAATCTGAATCAAAGTAGTTCAACACAAGATTATCAACATCCAATGAAAAAGACATGCCTTGGAATCAAAAGATGCGAAGCATGGTGTACTTTGACCTTGGCAATGTCTCCTTGCTCCATCAACTCCAGATATGCAGGTTGATAATAGGAAGAGGGCAGTCCGGAGAGTGGTTGATGGCTGACTATCTTCAAAACGTATACCCTCTGTATATGCCTCCTTCCTTTTTTGTTGAATATAGAGCTTTCCCTGCTGCGAGTACTATCGACCTTCTTGAATAGTGCATGGAAGTCTGGGTGGTGAAAGTCCAAGTCTTTCATGTGTCTTACTTGCTTGTCCCCTTTGTTCCCCTCCTCTTCATCGGACATACCCCCTACTCCCAACACATCTAGCGCTTCAAGAACATCATACCAGAACTTTAAGCCTTTTATGTCCCCTTTCTTTTCGCAGATTTCTATCATAATAGTTGCAATTGCTTGCCGTCGGTCAAGTTTCTGGATTTGGAGTGCCACTACTGAGAAGCTTTCACCACAGGATCATCAACTGCTAAGACTGACCGCTTTTCTATACGTTTGATTCCTGTTCCGATTGCTTTTGAGAACGATGCTGTCAATGGTTTGCGTACTATTACAGGCTCTGGAAAATAGTTAGGCTTGGGCTTGTGTACTTCAAAGCTTCACTCACAGCCTCGAATTCATCTCTCAATGGTTGCTGATAAATGAGGACGACGGAGATGTTGACGGAGAAAATGGGAGACCCATCAAAGGTGTCAAAAATCACATGCACGACATGCGAGCACCGAGCACACTTAGCCTATTTGTATTTGGTGAGCAATTGTCCTGACCTCTAAGGCTCGTACTAGTAGACTTGAAGTTCTAATTTGCCTCAAATACGTTTAAAGTCATGCCCCCATGGTACTAGAAGTGCGCTATTGAATTATGAAAAGGTGGTTATGTATTTACCTCAACCATTTTTACAAGCGACTTGGCGCCAAAGCTTTTTTGAGTTTATGGAAATCTCAACTTTGACCCAACTGCAGCATGTCTTCAAAGCAAGTGCAGCACTATCATCATCATGTACCTACTCAGCCTTCCTCTACTCAGGACCTTGAGGCCAATTTCGGATCACCAAAAAAAAGCTACCTATAGAAGTGTTTGCTGTTAACAAGCTTGACCAACGTCCTCTCCAGAACACAATTTTTCTCTTGGCTGATGGCAATCTTTAGAACAAGATATTTTCCAAACTCCAAGTGGGAGAACAGGCTCCCGGAGAGGTTTGCACAGTGTCGGAGAAGAATTCAAAGATGTCAAGGCTGTTTCTTGTCCATACCTCCTACTCCAAATGCAATCAAGTCATCCTCTTCCACATTCTGAAGAAAGTTTCAAGGTGGTAGGAGAGACAGCAGTATGTGGAAATTGGTTCCTCCACTTTCTGGAATTGGTACTGGTTCCTTCTTGCTCCTATGTCTCTATAGGAAGCCAGCAAGACTCTCCCCCTCTCTCTCAACCACATTTGAATGTGAATGGGGTGCATATGTGATCCCGATGGTGCCTCTGTCCTTTGCAGGATACAAGAGAGTATGAACAATGTTGAAAAGAGGGTGATACGTCTTTGTGAATTTGAGCAAGAGGTTGGACCCATGATAATCTACCCATTTATTGGAACAAACATTGCAGACTTCAAGATCTTTTCCCTGTTTATGTCAAATTTCTGAAACAATGCTTGAACAAACTTACAACCTATGTAAACCGATTCCCTGGATCTCAGAGCACAATACACAGGTCATGTGACCGTGTCCCACCTCGAGGCGCAGCACTATAAAGACCATCTTTCTTTGTCTTAAAACTTACGATTAAACCTCCATCATCTTGGATCTCTTGTTTCCTCTACGAGTGCTTCAAGATGTCTCCCTGGTAAGTCTCAAGATCCTATACAAGTTGCCTATATGAGGCTAAGACACTCTTTGTAAGGAGTGTCAACATCAGCAAAAAGCAAGCTCTTTGCATAACACCATCAAAGAAACTCGTTCTCAGAAATTTTGCATTACACAATTTGAAAAGTCCTTTTGGGTATACTCAGGTCATATATTCCGTCTTGGGGCCTGCAGGGGTTGCTGTTCAGCCAGCCATGACTATCTGCACTCTAAGCCATCTGGTATGTTCCAGTAATTTCCTAGCCAGATACTTGCAGCTCATCTTTGTTCTAGCAACCACAATACTCTGCAAAAATTGAACTTGAACCAAAGACTTCATATTCAATCAGGACCGAGGGATCTGAGTATATCATTTCTTTGTCTCGTTCATTGCAATCTACTCTGAGCGTGCATCACAGCACAATCTCCGTCATGGGAAATTATTGTGTGTTAGCGTTCATGGCTGTCTTTATGTTTCACTCATTTTCTTGTCCAGAGGATGATGCTCAAATTCGTGGTGTTCCGGTTGGTAGTCCAGTTGGTAGAACATCTCCTGGCCCCAGTCACGGGAAGAGGGGTTCCAACAAGACTTGTGAGTCTTCCAACGATACTAATTTCTCTTTCTATGATGGCGACAGCAGGTTAGTCCCCCTTTTCTTGTTATTGAAACTGATGTGGATATTTCTCGCCTTCTAGAACTCATCTCAAAAGGGAAGCTAGCAAAATGCTGTCTCAGGGTCGCAAGCAAAAGCGTTTCCACCAGGATCCTGATTATCAGGTGCCAACCTCTTCATCAAATCGTCATCCATTCTTTGACAATGATATGGGTCCTCAACAAGATTCCTTCAATATCCAGTTTGGACATGGCATGGATCACCAGTTTGGAGGGGGTCAATTTGAGGGTAGGTCTGAGTGTAAATGACTAAATATTTCACTTTATGTTTTCTGGATCTACCGTCTAATACGAGCCATGCATCAATAATTCAATTGGCTTTGTCTGGTAACGCTGTACCTACCATACTTCTGTTAACTGGATATATACAGTATGTATTTAAGCATACAGATTCTCGCTCTATCTGAACTCAGAACCTTGACTATTGTCATCGCCATTTCCAACATCCTGTGCATCCAAACTTTCGAGCTTGGGCACTGCGGTCCTGCTATCATCCATGCTTTCAGTTGCACTAGTAGTGTTTAAATGTTTATCTCTTCAGTGTGCAGCTCATACGATTCCTATGATTCCCCTTGCTAGGTTTGCAGTCTCATGTCTAACCAAGAGTGTCTTGATAACATTGTTCTATGGTTTGGCATCTTGAGAACGTTCAAAATATCAATGAAGGACAGCTTTTAGGTGAAGTAGCTATAACAAGCAACACATATATCAAAGTCCTAAGAAGTTCCGCCAAGAGCGACCAGACAATGAAACTCTTGCCTGTTATGTTGAACTTGACTCGGCGGATACTCAGGCAGGTAGTCAACAGATGGAGACCTGTGTATCCATGTGCATTTTGATTCAAGGGATGAACTCGCCAGGTACACCGACCGACTATGCTGACTCGGGAAACGTAACCTGGTACTCCGAAGACTCCTATCTGAATGGAGGGATGGCAAAGAACCAATACTGATAGTCCCACTACCGTCCTACAAAACTAATTCGAAACAGCATCCAGCTAAGCAAAATACATTAGAAAGAATCCGATTACTAACCTATAATCCACAGGAAGGCGAAACAATCCAACCGTTTATTACTCCTCCAATGGTGACACACAGAAAAGGACTGGAATGGAAGGTTAAAGATCAGCAGTATTCTGGGAAGGAGAAAGAGGAAGCTGCAGAGGAGCATAGCTACCAAATCTCACCTTTATTGCTACTCAGCTCCCATCTTCTCCTCTACTTCAATGGATCCCAGCAGACGAAAGACAGAAGGTTGATGACTGGATTTGGCTTTGTTGGATATTGGGCAGGACGCGAAGTCTTCACAAGACTAGAAGGGATGGAGGCGATGGCAAAGGTATATGATGCTGAGCTGGCAGGCCTAGCACTTGGAGCTGCAAAAGCCATCAGCTATGCAGAACAGCACAAAGAAATCAAAAACCTACACCTATTTGCAGATAACTCATCAGCAATCACCACCATCTATGACCAAAAGCCCATTCCAATGATGCGTCGAGTCTTTTCTCAAGGTTGACCCCACCCATAGAGTAGAGATTTCTTGGTGTCCCGGAAGGGATCAGAGGGAAATGAGAGGGCAGACAATTTGGCGAAAGAAGCAGGGAGCTTTGGGCACTGATGTTCCACAACTATACATACGAATCTCGAAAGGGGAGGCTTTGGCCAAATGGCAAGCCCAATGGAAGCAGAAGCCAGCTTGAGGAGGATTTGCCATCTTGAATGGCCTAACACCAAGATGGAAACCAAGAGGCTACTTCACTAACAAACGAGAGGTTTATGGACAACTTGTTCAATATTGGACGCGCCATGCATTTGTCGGCAAATACTACACGAAGTTTGCCCCAACCAGAAACATACAATGCCCTTGTGGCAACCGATTCCAATCCCGAGAGCACATCCTTACATCCTGCAAACGATACACCAATTACCATGATATCCTTTGGGAAGTATCCGAGAATAGGAAGCTAGATGAGATTGTGGGTAGGACTTACCACCGTGACCGTGTCTACACGGTGACACGGGTACCGTGACACGGACACGGTCCCGTACCGTCTCAAGCTTTTTTGAGACTGTCTTTTACCATCCCGGGTGCGGTGTAAACGACCGTGACACAGTCAATAACCAGAAATGACATTTATCATTAAGCAGAGTGATATTAAACACTCTTAAATATAGTCCGATAATGTCTAATAATATTCGTAACAGTTAATTGTTGGTTAATTGCCTTTTAGAGGCTTTTTTGAGCCACATCAGAGCTTTATGACAATCACGTGAGGGTTAAAGCTTCCACAAATCCATCATAATGAGTGCTACATTGATAATTCTATTATTGTAACTCCCTCGAAGGGATTTTGAAGGCTATCAACACAAGTTCGCGACCTTTTGTTATGCAAAGTATTGAGCGCTTAGAGCGCGCTTAATTGACCGTACCCGGACGGTAACGGTATGGTAAAACCCGTTACCCGTACCGTGTTAGGTCAAAATCTCGACAAAAACAGCCGTGTTTTACATGGTCGTGACCGTACACGGGTACGGTGGTAAGCCCTAATTGTGGGCACCAAAGAAAGAATGGAGTAAAATGCAAGTAGGAGGCATAGTGACGAGAAAGGCAAGCTAGACAGTGGCTTTGGCTTTAGCAGAGTTACCAGTGAGGAAAGCTCCGAAGGCAATTTTGATGGAGTCATCAGCGGGACATTCAAGGAGAAAAGCAAGTATTCGAAGGCCGATAATTTCATGTGTGTCTGCCAAGTTAACCAGGTGCGCAATGAACATACTAATAGAAATGCAGATGATCTAATATTATGGAACTAGTAAGTTTAAAAAATGATAAAGCCAGAAGCGTGAACATACCTCAACATTCCCTTGTGCTGGTGTTGACTGATGAGCGGAGTTAGGAAGAGCTCTTTAATCTTGGAAGCTTGGAGTTAAAAATGGCAATGAGCGCAGCAAAAACGGAGTGAGTGTCACACCAATCAACGCTCTGGTACTAGACTTGAACCAGTTGCCTGTGTAAAGAATTTAGGTGATCAAGGATCAAAGTCTTAGCGGAGTGATTCCGCACATCATGTCTCTGCAGCAGGGAGTGGTTCGAGTCTACTCCGGTACATTCTTTTCCAGCCAAAGGGGGCGCAACTTAAGCCAATATCAAAGCTGTCCCAAAGAGAAGGAGGAGGTAGCCTTCAGTTGTCTTCAGTTGTCCTAACATTGACTTGGGCTTCAATGGGGGTCTGATATTTCTGTACCAGCGATGGTAGCTTGCCAGAAATGAAATCTGTTGATACTTAATGGAAAGACCTCCTTGTTCAGGCTGCCTAGAGACACCTTGATTATATACAGGCCTTGATAGAGAGTCATTGGTTTTCTAGAAAAGAAATAAGCAGGCTCGATGATCATAGAGGAAAACTTCACATTCAGTGATGCTTAAAATTGTGCATGCAAAGGTTTCTAGTTGTCCACACAGCAGATGTTGTATCCACAACATTGTGCTTCTAGTACATATCAAAAATCCTTGCATAAAATACTTGCATTCGGAGCCAAAGTAAAAGAAGGTCCTGGACTGGCGAGCCTCCTGCAAGGATATTTTCCACCTCGTAACACATTTTCAAAGCAGCACAGTTCAATTGAAGCTCTCCCAATTTTATTACAGTGGTGCTACATTGAAATCTACTGCCAGTGCTTTTGATGTCACTGACAAAGTGTTGTCTTTCCTTCGAGAATGGCAGGGAACTGCAGACAACCTTAATATTGCTGATGCTAGGGATGCTAAGAATGTCATTTACCGAACCTTGAATGCGAAGGTTCATGCTGAAGCGGCGCTCATGGACTGGATTGTTACAGTAAAGGTGGGACTTCCAACCTTTCATGCCAAGTTTAGCTATTCTCAGAATCATATTCCCACTCTAGGATGTTCCTCCAAGTAAGCGTTCAAGTTGGTCTATTGGTGTTAGCAAGAAATCTTGCTGATTATGTTGGTTACTTCATCTCGCTTACAACAAGAGATGTGACACCCAGTTTGTACTCCCAGGTACTCATGGTACCTTCTGCATCAGCAAAACCTGGGTGTTCGCCATAGCACTCTGTACAGCAATTGATTGGGAATTGATATAGATCAGCTCTGTACAGGACTTTGATGTTGTACTCGTATGCACTGAAAAATCATGACCCCCCCCCACCCCTTATTTGGGAATTTTCTTATTCACAATGTTTACATTTGTGCTATTAGTATTATGAACAATTAACGTATGCCTCTTACACGGGAAAATCTTACAACCAACTGTATGACTAAAATTGCTGACTAAATGCTGTGCTAGCTTCAGGGCATCCCAGGGCATCTCGGGGATTCCCACGGGTAGCCCAGGAAGCCTAGGAATTTGCCCATTTCCCAGGGCACCCGAGCAACCAGGGCAGCCTAGGATTATAGCTAAATCCTGAGGACCTTTGGGCTTGCTTGAGGCTAATTCCTGAGTAACTTCAGAGATACTCAAGGATCCCTAGAATTTGGCCAAAACCCTGGGCTACCTGGGGTGCTTGGGTTGCCTAGTGTTGCCTGGGAATTGGCCAAATTCCTGGGCATCCCTGAGAGTGACCAGGCACACCTGGACTTGCCTGGGCTTTAGGTAGTTTTCCAGATGAGGTAGGTAGGTAGGTAGGTAAAACTGGCGCGGACCCATTGAGAAACAGCTGGGTTCCGTGCAACACACATAGCGCTCACATCAAACACAACGAAACCAGCAGTTTGGCGCATTAAATGATATACATTTGGAGGGGCACACAAGAGAGAAATCAGCCCATATTAGATTCCAGTATGTATTGTAGCGCATCTCAGAACAAAAAAAAAAATCGATTTTTTCAGATTTCACAGGGCGCTGGCAAGAGTTGAACTCACAGCTAGGCTATAACATTGTTTGAGAGGATCAAATTCTGAAGCCTAAGGTTAACCGTTACCCCACAGCGCCATGCTTAATAAGCATTTGCGCATAACCATCATCCACAAATCTGCTATGGCTTCCAAGTCTTTCGATTCCAAGTTCTAAAACAGTAAAGTTAGAGCGGCAGTCAAATGATTTAGCATGTTCACAGTACCATGAGCTTGTCAGTCTCTGCATTAAGGTCCTTGATTTGCTCCTGCAACGCTTGCACTTTCTTATCAAGTGATCGGTTAGTCTACTCAATCTTCAGTGGTTGTGGCCGCAGGTGACTAATCGGCACTTGCAGGTAGGGCATGCCACCGTAACCGTCTGTGACAGTCGACAGGACGGTCGTATTGGGACTGTGCCTGTCCCGTCTTGGATTTTCTGGGACTGTAATTTGCTGTCCCGTTTCACCCGTTACGGTCGTAATTACGGGTGTTAGAAAATATCAGCATGGAATAGGTTTTTTTGTAAAAATTTTGCATGGACTTCCCACATGAGGGTCTATTGTACTATATCATGTCATAAAATAAGTTTTTCATTTACAAAAGAGCTTGCTCTTCATAGTTTGAATCCTCCAGAGGCGTGTGAAAATATTCCGGGATCACCTCCTGAGTGTAAAATGAGTTTTTAATGACCATTTTAAGGTTTCTACAGCACGTTGAAAGGGTGTATGCACATCTAGTCAGCTTACATTACCCCCAGGTAAGTCATTGCATCAAATATTGGACCTTCAAAGCCATTAAAGGCGTGGGAAACCGTATACCATATACGGGACGGTTACGGGGGCTACCGTACCGTTCCTGAATATTTTATTACGGTTACGCCCGTATTTTTGACGGCCGTGACCGTTTACGGGACGGTGACATGCCCTACTTGCAGGTAACAAATACCCGTCAATTCCTTCACCGGTTTCTCTAGTGGAACCCCAAACGGATGTCCGAACCACCCTTACCATACGCAGTAACTATGGTAAGTATTCCAATTAGAATGCCGACCTGCGAGCTTCTGTTATAACAGTAGAATGAAACTTTGGAAAGGTCCTTCAGTCTTATAGATCCAATACAGAATAAAACTTTGGAAGGGTCTTTTAACCTTACAGATCGAAAATGTGAAAGAGAACGAGCTCGGGAACTGGCTTATTATAGCTCGCGACCAATGGGAAAATGATTCACTGTCACACTATTCCGCGATCCATCGACACCGGACCATCCACTACTCAGTTTATAGAATTGAAAATATCCAGTACGCCCAGTACCCTCTCATACGGGATCATAGCAGAAGCAGAGAGTTTTCAGCAGCAGGCATGACGAACACGGATATTCAATACACAATATGAACCACTGAGATCATTGGAACTTCGACCGTAAGAATTCTCATACAAGACTACTACAAAACAACCAATCTTTGAGCCCATCGAGAAATTCTTGTCCACAGCGCCTACGCTCCCCAACTGCGCTCATCCTGTCCTGCAGGCAGAAGCCATTGGGAACACCCCAAGAGATGATCATTATAGGGCTGCCGCAGCTGCTTGGAGGGCAGCCTTTCGGGATGCACGAGCGCGCGCTTCTGCTGCTAGTAGGGCGTTGTTTTTCTTCTTCAGTGCGGCTTGCTGCAGCAGTAGACGACAACGAACAAGGTCATCAACAACCCAGAGATCAGCGTAATTAGCCAACCATGGGAACTCCAGAACTGCCTACGAGGTTGATTAGAGGAAGGATCCAGTAGAAGAAGCCCCAGATCGACTCACCTCTTGTCGTATAGATAGAAGAGAGTTACGAGGCTGCTTGGTAAATGATTGGGTGCAGTCGAGCTTAGTTACAACAGCATGTTTGATATATTTCTGTGCATTGTTGCGGTTGTATTAGTTACGCATCAACCCAAGTGCTAGCTGCTACTTACCTTTATCTCTTTCGACTGTTCCTCAGTCCAGTTAACTACTCGATCCAAGTTGTAGCCACCCCTGCCAGGTCTGTTAACCTCCCCTTTAGGTTTCCGAATCATTTGCGGAAGCTCGGATACACCGGCTTCAGATCGGTGGAAAAGAGGATTGGAAACGAAATCCGGTGACGATCGAGAAGTGGAAGTGGTAGGAGAAGTGGAAATGGTAGAAGTGGAAGTGGTAACGTAGACATTGACGACGGGTTCACAGTGGCGAGAGTTCATGGTAGCACTAGTAATTAAACAAAAGAATTCGAAAGAATATACTGGTAACTGCATATATCAAGGACTATCATGCACGAGTCCAGATCTCGGAATTTCCAGATTAGGAAGTCTTTGGCCTTTGTTTCCGGCGAGCTTATGCGGGTAGCCTCGTGGCCTGCCTTGCTCTTTTTCTATCAACAATGGACGTGTGCGCAATTCTCTGCTGCTACAACTCATGGGCTGCATCGTGGCTAGCTTCGTGGCGCTGTCTAATGCTGTATGTTTATATTTCTCCCGCCAGGCTCATATTCTCTGTGAAATCCCGGAATATCTACAATGCTCTCGTAGATCCTTATTCCTAGTGGTATCACTGTGGTGTAGCGGTACATAAACTGAGGTTTTCCAGTCAGTAGAGAGCATCTGCTTTCCCCGCTTTCCCTGTGCTATTGTACTAAACTCGTACTTGAACTTGGCAGCTTTTCTTTCTGACTGTTTAGTGCGTGCTCTACATTTCGTCCGTCGATTGTCTAACTTCCTCACAGCGATGCCTTCAATAAATACATCAACAACAATTCGTGCTGGTCGCAAATCTACCTCTCCCTTGCAGTATGGCCGCTGGAATCGATCCATGAAATCTGAGCCGTCTTCCGACGAACTCGATGCCGCGATCGCCCACGTACTAGCTGCAGAGGCCCCTCAAGACAACAAGTACGAGAAAACGGAGGTATTTGTTCTTGCTCCATGCTTTAGATCTAGACTTATGTATTCGTCCGTGTAGAACAAACGCTGGGAAGAACATAGTGCACTTCAGGCGAAGAAGATTGATGAATTGCAGGTATGTTCTACTACGGTTTCATCTATACCATATACTAACTAATCCATAGCGTGAATGTGAACATCTCAAGATGCAGGCCAGGACGGATCGCGAAGGGCACGACGCCGAGATGATGGCGCTCCAACGCTGGAAAAACGACCTCGTGGTGAGTCACCTCCGAGTCACCGTTCTCCACAAGCACAATACTCACCCAATTACAAAGAGGAATTACGAGGAGAAAGTAGGCTGCACATGAATATTGCCATCGCTTTCTCATACTAACCAATAACGGCCAGCTCCTAAACCACGAGACCCTTCAAGAGACCCTTCAAGAGACCCTTCGAGAGGTTCAAACAAAACTCCACGAGCAAGTGCAAGCTACAGAGGCCGCTCAAGACAAGTACAAGGAAATGGAGGTATATTCGCTTTTGGCCCTCCCATGTTATTATATTCCGATGTAGTGGGCTCAGCAGGTCATATCAGAGGCTTATCAGACCCAAATTCAATCCTTGGAACAAACCTGCCAGGATCTTCAAGTCCAGAGAGATTTGATCGAGGTCTGTGTTTGCTCATCAATGTCGTCTTGCACTTACAATGTTTGAGTAGGCCCTCTCCCAGGAAGAAAACCAATCTCTATCCAGCCGCATTCGGGAATTAGAAGATGAACTCAATCACCTTCGTGGCAGTGGGTTGGATGGAAACTATATTCATAAGGTTTGCTTCAACGTATAAACATGGTTCTTTGCTTAGTTTTTGTTTAGAGCGACTATGAGAACCTGCAAAGCGCATACAACCAACTGAAGGTCAGCATCGCCCAAGGCTGGTCAAATTTCATTTTCTGACAATGTTTTCATTAGGAAGATCTCAGAGAGTCCCACCAAGAGAAGGAAAGCACAGAACAACCTGAGGTGCGTTTATGTCGTAATTGCCATTAGTGGTTTTCAACCAATTGCGCTTTTGTAGCTTCGGTCACGATCATCTCCCTTTGTTTTGTCGCAAAACTGCAAGCTTCTACAGGAGCTACAGCGAGCTAGAGAGGAAATAAAGCGTCTGAAGAGGATGATGGGAGCCGCAGCTGAGCACACGCAACCTCCATCGTCATTTTCTGACCATCCTCCGCCATTGTTTTTTGGCAGTCGCCGTCAAACTTCCAATACCGCAAATACTCCAGCGACCGAATTCTTGGCTGGAAGAACTCTGTTGCGAGAGAGTTACGAGTATCAGTATAAGTGGTAGACGGCTATTGTAACCAGGAAGTTGCATAGTCCAAGATCGAGTGTATTACTGCTAGGTAACACTGTGGCTGACCCAATAAATGTCATGCGAAACAGTATACGATACACGTAACGATAAAGATTAAGAAAAGGCCCAGGCGAAGAACTGTATGCGTGTAAAATAAGCACTCCAAGCAAATGAGGCATACCCGCCGGTCCTCAGGAACCATAAGGCTAGTCAAAACACTTGAACAACAGCTGAGTAACATGCCCTTTCGTGCTGGTAGATACTCACTACCTTTTCTCGGTTTCGCCGTTTGGGTTTTGTCGAGAGAGTAGTAGATACTACCCTCTGGTTCCTCTCTCGGTTTTTATGAGGGTCGGTAGATAACTACTACCCTTCCGTCCTCTGGGTTTCGTCGAGAGGGTAATGGATAATTACTACCCTCTCGTTCCTGTCATGGTTGCGACGAGGGGTAGTAAATATCTACTACCCCTCCGTCCTCTGGGTTTCGTTGAGAGGGTAGTAGTCGTTCCTCTCTCAGTTTCGACACGGGGTAGTAGATAACTACTACCCCTACGTCCTCTGGGTTTCGTCAAGAGGGTAGTCGTTATCTACTACCCTCTCGCTCGTCTTGGTTTTTTCGAGAGGGTAGGTAGTAGATATGTACTACCGTTTCGATGGAACTGAGCTCGACGAGGAGTAGTAGGTTCTCGCTCTCACTATCCGTTGGATTCAAGGACGATGGAGATGACGAAGAGCTGTCGATGGACCAAGTCTACCTCGAAAGGCAAAGTAGACGAATGATCAGACCAGTGGCTTCAATTACGCTCGGAGTTGGAAATGCTTGTAAAGCCGCTACCTTCTTTGCTTCGCGGTCTTTGCTTGAGTGAATGGCGGCGTACTGGCATTCCTGGTGTCATCGCTTCCCTTGGTGCTTCTTGTAAGATGAAGTACAGCACCGAAGAATGGCCCGCGATTTTAAGAGATCGTGGTATCGGTGCAGAGGATCCGTACTATCAGTTATAGACCAATCCGTACCTTCCCTATCTACGTCTTCTAATCACCACGTTAGGATATCCTTCTTCTTCTCTCATTGATCTGGAACAGGAATAACGCCAAGGTTATACAGCTAAACCTCTTGTCCATCTCTCGCTCGTGTTCAAACGCTAGCGAAATTGTGACGCTTATCCTCACCACAACCAACAAGCGGAATCTGCTCAAAGATTTCGTCGTCAAAGGTCCGATAGCTGAAAATCTCGCTTGACTCAACTTCGATGCATCTTGTTGTATGCTTAGGCCACTGTCGAGGCACCGTCACGCTTATGCTTCGCAACATGAGATGGATCGAGAAGAGTTCTTTAGGTGGGATTATGCTTACATTGTTGATTAACGATGATTTATCGAGGCGATTTCAGATTCATTATATTTCAAGAAAAAAAGAAGAGGGATATGGTTGCTTGACAAAGAAAGCAATAGCGTAAAGGCAAGCACAGTACTGCATTCATACAGCTTAGCCGCCAAGAGCGGCTAATATATATAGCTTTGACCACGAAGTGGAGTTCGGTATAGAATGAAATGGAGTGAGCGCAAGACGACATTACGGAAATAAAAGGGGCTGGTAGAGTATTTATCGGAAAAATAGGAAGGAAATATTTAGGAAAGGGTGGTTCGTCGCTCCGAATACACTGAAACTAGGTGTCAAAGACAGGGCACCATATTTCGGGCTGCCAAATTGACCCTCCGAGATGAATGAGACGAGTAATGCAGAGCCTTTCCAGATCTACACCCTGCAGATCCCACCGTTTCTGCGCAGGCTCACACACGAGATGAGATTTCTGGAAAGCCAGTTAGGACAGACAAAGATATAAAGGAAATAGAATGTACCTTGATACATTTGAAGAAATCTTCAATTATGTGTGCGACCGTGCAGAGTAGATCTACTTTACTGAGGTCATTTCCCGGGCGAAGTTTAGTGATCCGCCTCCCAAAATGAGCATATCCCGGCCACTGAGAAGAGTGTGGGTATTCAACGACTTCGAGGCAACATCTATAGCAAGCACTTACTTCAATATGAATGGTGACCTCGCGATAGACCAAGTCTTGAAAGGGTGATTCCAGCATGCCTTGGATCTCTGGCACCGCCCTCCCTAGACAACGAGATATCGGCACCCCGGGCTCAGAACCTCCTTTCCTTTGGAATACGAGAGACGACTGTTCAATGCTACTGACCAGCTGGTAAGAATAAACCCTCTGCGGGACCAGCGTGTATTTGGCAGCTCCATCAGTGAGACGGAGGGGAGAAATAATGGTGGACGCAGAAGCCGAGTCAAAAGCCGAGTTCGGACGGAGTAGCGAAGGATTCGTGCTTGAAGGTCGGTTCAGTATGTGAACATGGAGAGGGAGTGGGAGGCTGCTCAGGCTGCGGTGGGTATCACGGATGGGAGGTAGAGTAAGGTTGTGGCCAGAGGTCAGCCGTTCAGTCATTTCTTGGTCCGGAACCATATAAAGCTCGCTGAGGATAAGGGAATGGGACGTTTTGGTCGCGTCTGGAATGAGCAGTGAGCTTATAACGCCATCTGCATGATAACACTTTTAACGCCGCGAAATCTTTCATGCATGAATTACATGGAACTCGAAGAATGTTTTGAAGTGGAATCTAATCTAATTCATTCCTTGACTGAGTACGTTCATAAATCGTTCAAAAAGTACAGTGGCATGATAAATATGGACCGGGACTCGGAAGAACTGAAATTAGTGGCCAGGGCACCATAACTCTGGCTGCCAGTCAGCTCCTCCGCAGTGAACAAGCCGAGTAATGATAATTTTACTGGTATCAATGCGTCCCATATTCCAATCCTGAGCACCGTTGCCGAAGGGGACTGGACGCCTCTATAAGTTAAGCAGCTCGTCATGAGAAAGATCTCAGCAAAACAGAGGGTACTAGAGCTTACGAAAAAATCCCGTAAAATACGTGCAAGCTCGGAAAGAAGAAATATTCGGGTGGGTTTGTCTTCGCAAAGCTTGATCCGTCCTACAGAGGGCTCGTATCCGGGCCACTGTGATCATCGTGAATACATATTCCGTGGCGATTTGGAATGAAAAGCTTACGTTGATGCGCACATTCAAACTGCGATAAACTAATTCCGGCAACGGTGTCTCCCGTTTACCCTCGACGTGTGAGATATCAAATATCTGCACACCGAGCTCTGAGGATCCCTTCGTTCGGAAGGTTACAGATGGCTCTCGGATATGATAAGACTGATTACGGTAAACCTTCTGCGGCACCAGTATAAGATGAGGAACAGCAGACAAATGTGTGTTGACATGAGGGATGCTACAAGAGCTAGAATGTGTTGAATGAGAAGAGGAGGACATGATACGGCCACGCTAAGGAGTCAGCGCAATCATTAGTGAATGTACAACAAATGATTATCTATAGACACCAACCGGAAGCTGTAGGTGTTTGTGTTCTGGTGCGAGATTAAGGTAGCCGGGCAGGATCCGGTGCTCTTCAGCAAAATTGAGGTATCCGGGGTAGTCTATGCTCCTGGGATGTATGGAAGGATGCGGGGGGTGCTGCTGTTCTGAAGAGGAGCTATTGCCTGACGAGGATTCATAGTAATAAAGTCCATATTCAGTCCTTGTGTCGGCATGCATATTGTACATGTTGGAAGGTGAGCGATGTTATTCCATCTTGAGAGAAATTTCTTCCTTTAAAAATGAGAGTCGTAGTGGCCAAGTGGCAGAATTAATGACCGCTTTAGCCAGAATTTGATTGCAGCCACTATCCACAAAAACCATGAATCGGGTTTCCGTAATCATGGATTTGGCCCTTGTTCTTGTATGGCTTGAGTGGTTGGACCATTGAAGAGAAATGATAATGGTAGGGAGATATTTGAGCGTCAAATAGACGACGGGACTTCTGAGGACTTCTGAGAACAGTATTTGAGCGCTGATGAACTTTGTTGAACGTAGACCTAACGGCCCAAAGTGAAAGTAATGAGTAATATTCAAAGAGAGGAGATCAACATGAACTATAATGAACATAAACGGGCCAGCCACGTTCTCACAGGGAGAATTTGAAATGCTTGAACCCCGCCAAAGGAGACTGGAGTACTGCTCGTGAGGTGTCCATCATGAGGGCCACTATGCATCCAGCTGCCATCCATTTGTTCTGCAAGAGCTCATAGACTGGGAAGACTTCATCGACACTGATAAGACAGATACAGAGTATATTTCTTTGCAAGTCATGAGTTGCTATCCATTCTTCCTTGGAAGAAAATTCAGGTTGACCAACAGGCGTCGCCAGCGTATCGAAAACTGGCAATTCAAAATTCCCTTCGAGCAGGTTTGAGCGATATTACGGAGGGGCGTCGTTGATGGTACCGCGCTTGTTATCCCATTTTACGATGAACAGGGAGCAGAACACCGCTCATACGACGACTGTGGAATGGCGAGTGAATGTAGCGAAAGGAAAGGGACGTGGTGTGCAAATTTCACCCAAACTCACAACTTTGTAGGCATTTACATCCAAAGATAATGCGATTCTTTGACGCTGATGGTAGGACATACCTTAAATTTGGTTAGATTTCCACTGGCGTGTCTTTGCCGGGCTGTGAAGAAGGTGACCAAAACTTCATCGATCCTGAAATGCCAGAGCTGGAAGAAGTGTCAGTTTGGCCATATATAAGTATATTGTAGCGCGATTGCTTGCCTGGGACTTTGTAAACACGGCATGCACTCTATTCAAAATACCCTCATCGTCTTCAACATCCTCCGCAATGACCCTTCTTCTTCCGCTGCCTTTCTCTTCGCCCTCTAAAGCATTGAAGCATCATCTATACACACTTTCCTGATGACAAACCCGGTTGATAACGTACCCCAAGAGAGTGACAACTGTGTCACTTCTCAATAATGTTTATTTCTGTTAATTCATCTACACTAGGCTTCAGCGAGCTCGCGTACTTTTGACTACTATCAACACCGAAGTACTCGATGCAACCTAGGCTTTTGGATGAATCTCGCTCTTACAACCGTTATGTATGACTGACAAAAAAGGAAGAGAAGAGCGCTCATCAAGCGCCCAATCTTTGCTTTTCCCGGACTCCCGACGCACCATCACACAACTCACGAGCACCGCAATCTGCAACAGCTCAAAGTCCAATTCTTTCTCATCTTTTTCTCCTTACCTTTGAGCGTCTACCGGATAGCCTTGGATGGCCTTTTTGACGAATAAGTTCCGGCTTCACTGCTACTCCGACCTTCTGTTTTCTGCGCTGCATTCGATGTCCATGCTTCTAGGACCAGCTCAGTAACAAACTTCTCTTTCCCTCTGGTCAAGACTTACTTACGATTTAGAGCTTCTAGTAATAAAGATGAGCCACCATCGGAGACGCCGGAGGCTCAGCAGCGCTTGTCGTTCCAATTCCTGCAAGTTCCTTTCATCTGGATTCTTTCGAGAAGTTGACGATTCTCTACATAGGGCCTAAACAAATATTGAGTGACCCGAATAAAGACCGCATTCTTGGTACACACGAACTAAATGAATTTCAGGTATGTACACCATTCCACTGGCCCTGCTGTGTGTCATGCTGACGGAGTGTTCCTAGAGGAAATGTTTCGATGCGCCATTACAGCTGCAGGAGCTTGAAGTATGGTCAACCAGCATGCCAATTGGTCGGTCTAACGGAGGCAGAGTTCCTGTGTCTGCATACGACCTTTATTCAGCGTGTACACTTAGCTCCCTTTTCCAACTCCTTCTGACCTATCCCCATCGTCCCGCATATCGCTGGTGCGAGTAACCTAGAGACTCAGCCCGGCCTCGAACCTTAGGATTCAGACACCGACTTTGCCGTACGTTGTCTCGTTTGCTTCTTTTCTTTATATTGACGTTCTGATACACTTTATTCTGCTTTCCAGCCCCCATCCGTGCTCTAAACCTCCAGCAGAATCTAGATTTTGCTGAATTTACCGTAAGTCGCTTCGTCGCGTTTCTTTCTCCCGGAGACTATGTACTGGTGCTTTGTTATGCTTCAGTCTTCATATCTCGAAAGCCCGGACGCTTCGATTTGCTGCATGAACCTCTTTGACGATGTACAAGATAATTCAGGCGCCGCCATCCACTTCCTGAACCATATTAGTACACCTTGGGACGTCAAGCCACGGTGGGGCTCCATGCTTTATCGCCTAGAGTGACTGACTTTGGCGAGCTTTTGGATTTTCCGCTCATGAACAGGGATATTTCGTATTATGCTATGAATGCCAGCCCTTTTGATTCTGGCTCTGACATGAACAACAGTCCTGCTGGTTCCGGCGTGTCTTTTGGTTATCTGTTCGCCTCCCAAGTTGCTGGTGGCTGCCTTGTGATGATACATACATCTGCTACCGAGCTGGCTATTTCCTTTCGATATCATGTGCAATGTAAGATGTTGTTATTCATTAGTTTCACATGTAGTCGCGCTTTTGATACCGGGATGCCCGGCTAGCGCTAGATAAGCAAGACGAGCAGCCTGCGGTGTTGTTGCATCCAATTTCAATGACCAAAAGGGACCGATTTGAAGAATTTCTCGAAACCAATCTTGGGAGAAATGTTAGACCCCGAACGACGCCAGATTCCCCATCTAGCGTTTCAAATCACTCTCCTCCCGTGGCATTATCCTTGCACTCAAATTCAGCCCCTACTGGCCCCAGAGATCGTTTTGCAACCTTTCTGGACCAGCGGCTTATACCAAGCCGTGCAGTTTCCACTGCTTTAGCTACTCCCTCTGTACCGACTCCGCGGTCTTCCTCTTCTGAAGATATGCTGGGAGGGGAATCGGACACTTACGGACTGACTGTTATGGCGACCACACTCTTGGATTCAGAAAGAGATCTTTCCATCCAACCTGCTACAGTCAACTCTCAGGCATTCAATCGCGAACTGGATGGGTTTGAGAACCAGATTGAGGAGGAAATTGTATGTGTCAATATATTTCCTTTCTCTCGTTCGCCTTTTCATTCAATCTGCTGCAGTACCGGCATGTCCGTTCTCAAGTTCATTCCGCACATCCATTTGGCGAACATAGAGTAGCTAATAACGCAACTGCATCTGCACTCTTCGATGTCGTGAGTCTCAAAACGGAGCTGGAGAAGTATCGCGACATGCTTGCTTCAATCAGTCCACCCGCCAGCCATTCTCACATACAAGCAACGTTATCCGACGTTGAATCATCTCTTAGATCCATCTCCAAGGATCTCGACTTGATCACTCGCCCTGAAGTCTCCGTGGTAGTACAGGAAGCACGAGACTCCATCAAGTTTATTGAAGACTCCCTTCGATCCTGGCGTTCATATTTCCCTGATACTACACCTTTCAGAGTTGACAACAGTATGTATATATCCTAATGCGTCTTACCCACATCCTAATCGCATGATAGGTAATTCCTTTTCAGGGAATGCCCGTAGACCAAAAGATGTGGCTCTTGTAGTGTATACAATTGCGCTAGTACAGCGTATCTTCCATGGAGCTGGGCAAAGGGCTTCCTCTTTTACGTTGCGTGCCATGAAGATTTTTGGGCATGCTCTAACGGAGTATGCCGGAGGACCAACCATCGAGCAGGAAAGAGTTCTTGATCAGATCCCAAACACCATTTCCACTGCAGAAAAGCGCCTCAATCTAGATATACCAACGGTGCTATATGCTGTATGTCCAAATTGCAGCTTCCTTCATAAAGCTTCCTATTCCCCCGGCTTCACGACACCGGTCTATCCAGAAACATGTACCAATCGCTCTGCCCCTTTCCGCCCAGCATGTGGTACATCTCTTCTACAAGACGGACATCCAATAAAAGTCTTTGAATACTATTCTTTTTTCGAATGGTTTGGCCGTTTGCTTGCATTTCCTGGGGTAGAGCAGTATGGTGATCGCTTCTGCGAAGAAGTCAAGGACACTCCCCTCACACCTGAGGATAAAAGCCGCACATCAGATGGCCGGTTCTATAGGGAAATGGAAGATAGTGAGGGAAAACTTTTTATTGCGGACCGTGGTGCAGAAGGCCGGTGGTTTTTCAAGCTTCATGCCGACTTTTTCAAAATCGAGGGAAACAGAATTGGCGGGCAGTCTTCCTCTACTGGAGTAATGTCTATAACATGCTTGAACCTTCCCCCAGAGATGCGGGAAGACTCTGCCTTTACACTCATTCCCGGTATCATCCAAGGCCATTTTGAACCAGACTCCAAAGAGGCCCAGCACCAGTACTTCATTTCACCCATTGTGGAAGAGCTCTTCATTGGATATACACGGGGAGTGCAGTGTTTTGGAACCCATAGCTCCTACAGTGACAACCCGGAGAACCACGTACCCTATGAACGAGTTCACAAGCTGGCTTTAGCTTCTGTGGTCATGGACTTTAAAGCGGCAAGGCCTTTTACAGGTCTTTCCGATGTCCAGTCCCGCATTTACTGTGTTTACTGCAAAGTTTGGCACCGATTTCATATGCTTCGGACAGACTGCGAACACTGGGAGTGTGCTGATGATGATAGACTGCGAGAAGGGTCTGAAAAGTGGCAATCTGCAGAGACAGCCACTGAGCGCAAGAACATCTTGCAGTTTTATGGCTCTCGATACTCTCCACTATGGAAACTTCCATACTGGCGGCCATCTTTGCAGCTGATTGTGGATCCCATGCATACAATGTTTCTGGTATTGATGCAGAGGTTCTTCCGTGACAGGAGGGCTCTGGGTCTTGCAGTCGTAGAGAAGAAGGGGGATAAAATGGGCAAAAAACAGAAGGATAAGACCACGGAGCCTCACGAATCTCACATCGCCTTCTATTACCCATATGAACCACCCCCTGCTGTTTCTCTGGTTAATACCGAACCTGAAATTGAGAAACAGAGGATGGATCCACTCTCTGTTCTGGAATGGCGGCATCTGTCTCCTGAACTTCAGGCTCTTCGTACTGCTAGGACATCCTGGTTGAAGCCATTGGTAGAGAATTTCAAGGGCGAGGTTTCATCAATCCATACACATTTATCCGAAGCTTTCCCCACTGGTAAACCATCCGAAGCTGAACGCAAGGAATATAGCCAGAGATTAGCCAAAAAGTTTCATTTGAATACCTTGCTTTTTGTTTGCAACGACTTAATGGTCTTTCCAGCTGACAAGTTTGAGACTCTAACCGCCCAAGTAGAGGTATCAGGTCGAAAGGTCGCCAAGGTTGAACTTGCACGAGCTCTTACTGACTGGGTACGCAATGACTGGTGTCTTATAACAATCCGCTGAATGTGTTGATATAGCGAACCTTTGATATTGACGAACGTGGACCATTTACATGGCCGTACTTCACACCCAAATCCAAGGATGTACCATCCCCACTAGCCCCCTGGGCAGATCCTCCTCCAATAACCCTCACCCATGGCAGTACATTGTTCCAGCACTTCAGTGATGCAGAACGTCAGAGTGCTCTACAGAATCTCTCAAAAACAATGAACTTCAACTCTGCCATAGCGGTTGGGGATATCCATCGATATTTGTGTCGGCCCGTGAAAGGTGATAATGCCGCGGTGCGAACAAAGCTGCTTGGAGATCTCCTAGAGTGCACAGAGGATGCGTTGAAATTTGTCTGCATCGATCTCAACCGACTACCCTTTGGGAATTTTACGAAGCGTGACCTAGCACAAGCGCTGATTGTATGGGTAAATATTATCTACTTCTTAGGTCCAGTTCTGCCACTAATATAGCTCTCGTCCAGCGAATGGAAAAACCCCTCCCTCCCCTTACTAGGGTACCCGTCGATTCATCCGCTGTTCTAGCGCGCATCCATCGAGTAATTCGAGAACTCATAACTCCTGCGTGGGTTATTAAACCACCCTTTGATGTTGGACTCCCAAGAGCAGGAAACTTGAAGGCCGATCTATGGCGCATTCTCTTTGGGATTTACATTCCGCTGGCGCTACTCAGTCTTTGGCAGGCGGATTCACCTATATCCGCCGAAAACACTGCCCCAATGGCCCCTGCACTGGATACTGCAATGCACTTGACTTGCGCATCGTTGATGATGACAAAGGGAACTCTGACCTCTCGTCACCGGGAACAATTCCGATACTCTCTCAGAAGACATATTGACGGCTTGAAACAATGTTTCCCTGGTTTTGAGCTACCTAGCCATCATCTGGCATTCCATATCTATAATTTCATGGATCTGTTTAGCAATGTCCGTAATTGGTGGTGCTTTCCAGGCGAGCAGTTGATAGGAAAGCTCCGCCGAATTCCTATAAATCACAAAATTGGTCCGTCAAAGCAAGATTTAAAAATAAATAAATCTAATGTGCATTTCTAGGTCAGTTTGAGAGAACACTATTACATTCCTTCAGCAGAGGATCTGCTTTCCGCCGATGGCTCATGCGGGATGATTGCCCGGGGTTGGTAAAGTCTATCGCGCGACTTATTAACAAAGCTTTTGCGGAGTCGCACGATGCTCTCAATACCGAAGCAGATACCGAAAGCGACGGCGATGTTGGCGGTGAAAGCAACTTCGATTTCACTGCTGATTCCATGATCCCAGAACTTGTGTCGATATCGGGTGTTCGCTTTCTATCCCGAATTGAAGCGCCTTGTGGGTTTTATACCATTCCCAGCGCCCAAGGAGCTGGGAACAGCTATGTCACTTTTTATCCAAATGGGGATAGCAGTTGCGAATGGGTGGCTGGGCGCATCCACCATATATTCGAAGATATCAGGGGTAGAACCAAGCTAGCCATAAGACGGAGCATTGCTCTAACACAGGGTATTCCTGATCCATTCGGAGCGTTTTGGGCTGACGGATTTCAAGCTAAATTGGTCTCCACGGAATTTTCAAGCGAGTTCGAAATAGTGGAAATAGACTGGATTCGGGGACATTCTGCTAGGTGGGAACTAAATGCGAACTTGGCAGTCGTTCTTGACTTGCCCAAAGTGAGTCATCACCCAGTCATTAATGGCAAATAATTCTCATCTACTTCATTGCAGGACTAATCGACGCCAGGTGGAAGGCAATAGACCTTGCAGGCCCATTACAATGGGACCCGTATTTTACGGTGGTGGTCCGTTACACGTTTGCACGTAGCTCACCTTCCTTGTCCCCTTCTAAATGTGTCCCTTGTCTCATTCTAATGGGTTGTCTCATTATAACGAGCGCCCTGTCCCCTCAGCCCTGGTCCCTTTTTCGAGACAATTCCAGAATGTCAAGAACCATATCCGCCGACCTATCAATTCATAAGCGCACATCACGTGAAGCGGCGCCGATTTACCTATATTAGGACAGTGCGGTCCCGAACCCAGAGAATTGAGAGAATACGGTCGCGGAGCACTAGAGGACCCGATCTTGGACTCCGTTCTACTTAATATTACGCTCATCGAAACATATTTAGGCATACACAGTAAGTAGCCAAAGTTCCAAACCAGACTTTAGTTGTATACTTATTTTGTAACCAAACCTGTATTTGTGAATACAAATGACTCATTTTATCCCAGTTTAAGTACTGAAGGGTGTCCCTGAAGCTTTCCTGGAGACCAAAGGCCCAATTTGTCGACTGAATCATCCTTACGAAGTTACGCTTTGACCATCACGATTTACGCTTTGGCACACTCGACCCTCTAAATGCCCGACCGATACTATTGTAGCTGTACTAAATACAGCCATCTATACTGTATCTCATGTCGCTCATTTTATTTTGACAAACCCTCAGATTTCCCATTTGAGTATAAGTACCCATTTGATTTCCTCAGATAACAAGAATTCGATCATGGTTCTTGACAGGAAATGAGATATCCAGATTTCGATCAGCTAATGCAAGTTAAGTACTTTTCCAAAACAACTCAATCCGCCGGACCCAAACCATCTCTCAACAGACACATCTCAAAATTGCAATTTCGGAGTTTCCACATTGTCAGACTGTATGTTTAAGTGGTTCCCAATTTGTGTCAATTTTGCAGAGCATTCAATAGCTCATACAATTGACTGAATTAGTCCGATTAGCACACAAGGTGCATAGCTCATTGACCTACATGTATGGTCTGATACTTACAATCTTACGGACTTGCAATTGTCAGACCAACGTTTGTTAATGAATCAGTAATCCTGGCAGACCTAGATTCTTCGAGAAAATTCCACATTGTATAGAAATGAAATACCCAGATTCTGGGACATGTCTATCGAGAAATAGTTTGGGTTTGATAAATTGAGTTGTTCAGACAAGTACCTAACTTGCATTAGTCAATCGAACCTGCAATTTCGGACTTTCCAAATCGTCAGACCGTATGGATTAAGTGGTTCCGAACTTAAATCAATTGTGCGAAGTATTTGCAGTAATTATGTACGGCCCCAAGAAGACACTCCCCAATATTTAGGACCTTACTCTGCGGCTATCGATTAAATATGTTTTGCGGCTGGCGCTTAAGAACCAAGATCGTCAGACTGTATTAAATATATAGCAAAGAAGAACTTCAACAGTCTCATTAGACAAAAAGGAGCTGTACAACTGTAAGATGCAGAATTCAGGCTTGCAAAGGTTCGGACTGAATACCATGCATTCAACAGAATAAGAATGCAGCGTTAAGTAGGCGCTTGATGGACGAAAGGTTCTAGCACCGGGAAACAAGATGCCTATTCAATGTATTAAATATTTTGTACAAGATATAATGATTGGGTATTGGTACTAGATAGCGGGACTCCAGGCAGCGACCTTGTAATGAATCAATGATATCTTCCGCATTTTCTATTTTTTTTTGTTTTCTGCTTTTTGACCTCATTCTGGAATTAATAAATATGTATTTTTGCTGTCAGTACTATGTATTCAATATATTACACTATCACGATTCTAGTTTATGGAAAGCTTTATGTTTACTACCAAGGATATGCCGGGCAAGGGGCAGCGAGCAGCTGTGCCGCCCCTGATGGATTCACTAATCATTAGAAAGCTACAAGGGACCCATTAGAATGAGACAGGAGCCGGGGTAGCTCATTGTAATGAGACAAAGACGAGGGTCTCATTTAGAAGGGGACAAGGAAGGTGAGCTATGTAACGGACCACGACCATAAATACGGGTCCCATTGTAATGGGCCTACATGGTCTCCTGGTGGAAGGAACCACCAATATTTTAATCTTCATTAACACCATGTCGGCAAGGAGGGCACGTGAAGACGCAATAATCGCGACGCACCCATTAACACCTTACCCGAAGATGATACGATACATTGTTCAACTTGTTGAGTATGAGGCGCTACACTTACTGTACCCAGCGCGCATACGAAAGAGCGTACATAGATTTGAATTCCAGTTAAAATACATTTGCTACAGTGACACTTAGCGGTCCTTTGAAGAAAAATTAAGAATCAGAATTTACTATACAATGATCTCTAGATGAGCCTCCGTCAATTCTAGTCAACAAAGAGGAGCCAAGGCAATGATCAATACAGTGCGTCATGGGCTTTCATGAAAACCGGCTGCTCGAGAGTGATTTGTTCGAGCAGTAGTTGGACATTATTGGACACCATAACACCGAATATATCCTGAAACCATTCTGGAGGCTCAGCAATGACTGGCATAGATGGTGGTGTGTACCAGGACCCTTCAAGGTAGATTTCCTTGAGAAGTTTTGGAAAAGAACGTCCCACGCCTAGCTTGGCAACCTCCTGGACCACATCGCTTAAGCTATTCCCAACGCTTGGACTGTGAAAAGGGTGGTACATCCAATCATAACGAATCTTGATAGATTCGATGTTTGGTATGTCGACGACTCTCAGGAATGCCGAAAGTGAGCCCATGAGACGAAAACCAATCCGAAGCGATTTCAGACCATGTAGCCTCAGCGGTGCCTCCAAAAGCTTATCTACGAGTCACTGAGAAATGGGCGAGTAAATGAACCAAAACACTCACTATAATTCCTCCACAACCTGGGATGCTCGCAGCAAACCTCCAAACTTTGAAGTTTGGGAACCAGAGGAAGAATGCGCTGCAAATCTTCCCCCTGGCCGACAATCAGATGCAAGGTGTCCACAAAACTTAGCGGACAATTGGGGTGAGGAAGCCAAACGGTATGAATTGCCTTCATCGGTTTTGCGGCACAAAGACGGTATCGACGATTGGTAGAGACAAGCTGTAAGTGCACAATCTGGGGTCTATCCACGGATGGAATGAGCCTCGTGGAGAAAGCTTGCTCACACTCAGCAATCCGTTGCCCCAACGTTTTGTTATGAAAGAACGACAGATCTGTTGGAAGTGCCAAATTCTCGAGTCTCCGACAATTCCCTAGTGCGTTTAATAAATCGCAAAAGCCCTCGAGATCCAGCCAAATTGAGTCATGGACATGGAAGGTGTGGAGAGTTTTAGAATACGAATTGATTCCGCTAATGAGGAATTTCGAGGGTCGGAATGGGACGGGTCCGACGAGATGCCAAGAAGCGATATTCATGGGGCGCTCGTAGCAGTAAGGAGTCTGATCTTTTGAAGAAAATTCCCACTCTGGGACAAGGAGTTCATGAACAGGGGTGTCGAAATCGACAACAGTAATGAGACTTCGGACGTAGCGGCGGAAGGTCGGTTTCGCATGCAAGCATCTCATTTGAGCGGTGTGAAGACGAACCGTCTCGAGAAGACGCGCTTGTGCAGGCTCTTCCCACTGCGAGCATACGACCACGTATACACGTAAATCTTCTAACGTGGAGTATTTGAAGATTTCTGTGAGGAGCTCGGGGACGAAAAGCACCGAACGAGGTGTCCAAGGACTAAGATTCGGTTGATTCTGAAGATATCACATGTGAATGAGCCAAGCGAGTTCGAATAACCACTTACAATTGACATTCCGTTCGAAGATGACATATGGGATCGTTGCGAGAAAAGCATTGCTAAATGAAAAATTAGAGCATTGACGGGTATAAGGTTACAACACATACTAAACAGTTGGAAGCAAAGCTGCTGCAAGTTAGAGTGCGCGTCAAACGAGCCTAGAGTATTTGGTACGATAAAGTAGATTGGCCAAACAATCCTAGTATATATATCACATTATTAACACAAGAACCAGAGGGAGAGAGAATGTATTATCGCGGCATGAGGCTGGATTTGGTTGCAAAAATATGAACATAGCGATAGAGACCATAAAGCTGCAGCATTGGATGTGAGTTTTTGGCGACACGAGGCTAACCATATTGAAGGCCACGAGTACTAGCAGGTCCGGCTGCAGAGAAATCGCAACAACTTGGTTAATCATAAGTGATGATTGATAAAGGCACGAGGCGGGCCACGAGTAAACAGGATGAAGCGCCCATCAAGTTATAACACTACAATGAACAGGCGGATATATAGCCCAAAGAATGGGGGGACGTACATTAACATGCTCTTGCTCAGTGTAGAGCTGGTCTCGCGTATCCTGGAGCTTTTCCTGTAAGTAGCTGTTAGACTGAGGCAAAAGTAGCCTTGAACGAACTACTACGAAAGCTCATCGCGTTCTTCCGCCAAGTGATCAAACCGAACCTTCAAGGAATAAATGATGTGGCTAACGGAGCAAGGATTTACTCACCCGAAATACACGAGCATCTGGATCTACTGGAGGACTTGGATTAGCGAGAGCTTGCGCCAATTCCCATTCTTTGCAACAAGAGCGACGTTTTGGCTCTTTGGAAAGGACGTCCTCTTGGTTTAAGCTTAACGGGTTTAACCCAGTGCAAGTAACGTTTCTTAGTCCTGTGTCTATGATATTCATTCTGATGGATTTGAGGTTAATGCCTGTTAAACCCCCTCTTATGTTTTATTTGTACGTTTCCGTGCAATTTTGTTCAGCTGCTTCGCTTGCTTTGATTTAACTGAATCAACCAATCAAATGAATTACTGAAGTATACAGACGGTGAAAAAAAAGTTGTTCGAAGTCCTTGATGTGCGATTTGTTGTCTTTGAACCGAGAAGTTGCTCGGTGATACCAAAAAATGCACTTCATGCACTAGAAGTAACCCTGTTCAGGGGGTATCAACAAGCTGAGGTATGAAAACGAACCCTTTCTGTCTCCAGCGCTGCAGCGCTCAGCGTGCATGAATATAGATTGATAGACTCTAGGAAGTGTATCAAACACCCCAGTCACTTCATTCCCTAGCTGATTTTTTGGTCCTGAACTGGAGGAGGTCCAGGGGGTCCATCGGAGAGATGTTCTTGTGCAGCAGATAGTCATCTGAAGGTGTACCGTTACTTGACCGTTACCCCATTTTTGGAGTTCCCTGATACCAGCTCCTCAAATTCACAATGGAGAGCAAGCTCTTTAAAAGAGAAGTTGCATGTCGTGATCAGAATATAAGAACATGGCTTTGAACAGCGGCGGGCCGATAGGTGCATCTGGAACCTGGTTAACCCGGTTATCCTGGCTCAAACAAAACTCTCCTCGAATGAGTCACAATGAAAACCTACAGAAACAGCTTATGGGCGAAATAGAAGAAGATCTACTCACGCCAGAAGGGCCAGCAGCAGTAGAGAACAAAACTGAAGTTCAGAATATCGCTGCCCCGAAACCAAGCAGCCCACACACTGCCCTTGTAAGCGTTTGCTTTGCTCACCCAATCACTGAGCAGCTACTACCAGGGCTTCGAGGCATATCCGCTAAAACAGCTGCAGGAATTGCAAGGGCCGTATAAGGGCGTATGAGTGTGAGAAAGGTGGCTGTTGAAACCCATAACTCCGATAAGTTTGCCTACAAAAAACAAATAAAAATGATAAGTTATAGGATTGACTCGAAGATCGGAAATGAAAAGAAAGCTACTTACGGCAAAATTGAGGTCAAAGTTCTTGCACAGATGTATTTGTTCCTCCCATTCATGCGCGTCGGGAGTTGCGATTTTAGAAAGCGCTCATTTCATGTATGCAGTCATATAGGCAAGGGGCATTCGGCAGCAGAACGGCAGACAAAATGCGCTTAACGTGACCTGTCAAAACCATGCGACCAGAAATAAGCGCCGTAAGCATTCAAGACAGCCATGAAACAGCTACAGAGAGCAAATTATCGACGCTGTGCAACCAGAGGCTGCCAAAGGCAGTCATAAGTTCAAATCTCATTTTACTGAAGTGCGGAACTACGCTAAGAACTCTACGAGAGTGCACATAGACTAAGCGCTCTCTCGGATATTTCGGACCCGCATTGTCGGATCAGACACCCCTTGCCTATTTTAGTAAGGGTGCATGATGTCTGCCATTCAAGTGCCGAACGCCCCTTGCATATAGGACATCTAGTACAAAGTCGGTTTGAGAAAATCTTAAACTTGCAGACCGCCAAAGCTCCCGATGATGTCATTCACTACAAAGAGCTTGTAAGCCAAACGAGTATTGCTCATTTTAGCGCTGCAGATGGAGGCGGAATCACAACAAGGTGCAAAAAATGATATTGTTTTTCAATCACAAAGAGTATACATTTGAGTGATTTTTATCCTAGAAATTAAGTTTTAGTCCTTCCCTTGGCGGTAGTTGATACCAGTGGAGTAAAGAGCACGCCAATGATCAGCTTTGAGCATACTCTCCCGCTTAGTACCAATCATACGCGGAGGCTTAGTGAACCAAAAAGGAGTAACCACTCCCTTCACCGCCAACTGTACATGTTTTAATACGTTGGAATCAACGGCGGCGCGCCTGAGTGGTGTCAAAGGCTTTGACATACGCTGCAGGCAGAAATCAATAAAACAGTCAAATACAGCTCGATAGGATGATCTCACCCACGAAATCAACTCTTTGATTAGATCCGCCTTTCTTAACTTTCCGGTTGGTAATCTGCCAAGATCCACGCACACAAATGCCAGTGCCGTCAATGACGCTGGGGAAAGTGAGCTCCCCAGCTTTCCGACAGGTTTACCATTGACATTCATCACAGGCTGGGTCAAAACCCGGTGAATAAGCCCAATGTCACGAGTAGAGTGGATATTCAAATGAGCTGTGAGTTCAGTGAGCAGGTCTGTGCGGTCCTGAGGAGTGAGCTCCCATCGCTTGGGAGTGGAGTTGAAGTTTGGCCCTGCAATGGAAGGGTGATCTGCTTTGGTAGGTATGAAATGCGGCCACAGGAAAGGTGCAGTTTCGATGTTATTCATACGCTATGGTTTAATGTGAGCAAGTCTTCTTGAAATGAAAACAGTGACTCACCCAATCAATCAAAGCATTTGCCATTGCCTTAGTCGTGAGTTGCAGGTTCTTGGGAAGCACAGGAAGAGACATGAAACTCTCCTTTTTCCCCGCTGGAAAGACGTTTAATTCGTTGCAGATGTATGCAAGTGCCGCCCACTTGTTGTGGGAAATCCATTTTTGCAAGGCTTCCACCTCCAGTATAGAGGTAGGCGCTGCCCGAGAAAGATGTTGATGTAGCGCCTGGACCTGCTGAAAGGTCTTATGATCATGAGTGAGTTGAGCATGAAGGTCGTTCATGCGGGACATTCGATGCTGCTCCTGGTTGGGGGAAAGATCGTCCCAGGTGATGCTTATGAGTGGCTGATCATCAGCTTCAGGTTTGAGTAGTTGTTCCAGCCAACTAGTGAACCTAGTTGGTCGCTCCAGAGAATGGAAAGAAGCGAGGTGAGAAGGATGAGGTGGGAATTCAAAATCGTAGTAGAAGGAAATCGATCCCGCTTTCTGCGGCTGACCATCGCTTTTCAGCAATGATTCTCTGCACGATTCTGAAAGCCTTTTAGTGTGATAACTACATTTCGCAGACCATACTGGAGTCGATAAGCCGTTTGGATAGGTAGGAAAATGAGCATACCTGCAATCAGTGCACATGGGAGCGGCCTTGACGTCAAGGTTAAAATTTCAGGCTATAGTTCGGCTCGTATATATAAAACAGGTGAAACATAAGCAGGTGTTTTTTTTGTAACCAGTAAACTCCTGTGCATTTGCCAACCTCGCACACAGGCTGACCAGGCACAACGAGTTTTCCAACACAGGGAAGTCAGAGTTTGATACAGTCAACAGCATCAATGAACTGTTGAGATTGGATTAGAATCGAGTAAGAGTCGATGAGATCTATGGTGTGTCGCGTCAATATTAATGTCGCGTTGTTGAGAAATCTATTGTCGGGCTGGCGGAACCTTAGTCCACGAGTCACAAGGGACCAGTTAAAAGATACGGAAAAGGACAAAAAGAAAATGAACAAGCATAATAATAAGAAGAAGGGAAAAACGAAGGCTTACATTGCGGAGGAACACCGGGTAATCACGAGTTTACTCATATCAATGTGTCCCAGATTCTAATCCTGAGCATCATTCAAGTGGAACGGGACTGGAGGTCTCTACAAGTTAAGCGGCTCATTATGAGAAATACATCAGTGAAACATAGAGAGTGACAGTGCTCACGAAAAAATTGCATAGGATATGAGCTTGCGCCTGAGGAGCTATTTCCTGACAAGGATTCATAGTAATCAAGTCTATATTCAGTTCTTTTGTCGGTGTGCAAAGAAGCTTGTCGGGTGCATTGCGTTCTGGATTGCTGCCAAGTTCAAAGATATTAAGGAGCGTGTGCCCTCCATCAAAGATCTTGTGCAGATGTGCCACGACGCATACGAGGAATCTGCGTTCCGTCAAATGGAAGGACATGGCATCCTCTCAACCATCCAATGGATGCTTGGTCATCCCACTGCGGAGACATGGTTGAGGATATTGTGCAGTTGTGGGCCTCGCATAGAGGAACCCAAGGTGCAGCACATAGCCTGCTTTCTCATGGAGACCACACTATTCTATTGTGACTTTGTCAAATACGCATCATTGAAGATTTCTTGAGCTGTGTTGGTGCTTTCATGCTTTCTCTGTTGGCAGCCTGACTGTCAGTTCATGGACTCAGAGACTGACGAATGCATGGAAATTCTGGATTTGCTTAACACACACCTGGCAAACCATGCCAAGAATATCTCCAAGGTGCTAGTGAAGAAGTACTCTCACGCGTTCTACTCCAAGGCCGCGACCTTTGTAGTACAGTTTTACCTCCAGGGTGGTAGATTTGTGCGACATACAATCCCTTCCCTTACAAACACCCCCATGTCACATATCCTATATCTGCCGGGGCTGACATGCCCATTATCACCCCGGTGCTCGATCCTTCCTGGAGCAGTTACAATGAGTCTAACAAGGAGAACTGGCTGACTGCATTCGAACCTGTGAGTAGACCCTTCACCAGAATGATATCTGCCTCACGATTTTTGTGACATTCAGTCGACCTGCTCTTTGGACCTGAACATCTACTTACTATAGATACATTTTAACCTTGTCGTCTTCAATGTTTTAGTACACTTTTTTTTCACTGTGTTTTTCCTTTCTTTTCATACAAAAATAGACATCGCCTCCAAAATATGAGACACAGTCAGGTTACGGTGTTGGGGGAGATTTGTTTTTTGTGGATGCACTTTTTGGATTACTTATTGGGATTGAGGCTGGATGTTTAGGGATATGACAAGTCTATGAACACTCAACTGTTGTCAACAAACAGAGATCCGTCACCTTCCTCTTTTTCAGACCAATGCCAATGTAGGTCTTAGCCTTGCTTTGAGCATTTTGCTTAGCTGGTGTGCGAGGCAGAAGCTAAAGTAAACCTTAATTCAAGTCAATCTCATGCTCCGACTCTGACTTGATGACTCTAGGCGGAGACTTTCATACTTTCAGAGGAGAGCCCGGCTTCATGTTCTTTGAAGCTTCCTTGTTCAATCCATATTTAAACTTGAAGTGAATGCAAAGTGCGTTAACTCTAAAAACATACGTGAAGAGACTGGACAATACACCTACAATTGATATTTTATTGTCAAATTATTGCCAATGCCAGTGCATGTATTGTGCCAAAACATGCATCGACATCTATTTCTCTACCTTCAGTTTAGCCTCAGGCCATAAATATTCCATTTTTTCTCATGATAAATTGTGATGAATATGCTTGGAAAATTCCAGCGTGTGTTACCTAGAAAAGTCAAGGAATTTGAACTTTTTGAAAGTTTGGGGTTGGGTAGCAAAATAGTATGTCAGCCAGCGAGTGTAATGAGGTTTTCAACAAAACAACAGGACAACGCATCAGCAGAGACTTGAGGAAATGCGCAATCATACATGATCCAACTGAATTCAAATTAATGGATTGCGGTGATCAAAGCATAAGATATCAACCATTTAGAGCGCTTTTCCAAATCAAATTGTGCGCTTGGATACTAAAATATGAGAAAGCATACGCAGACCCAGAAATGTATAAGACCTCTGTATACTCTGGAAAATGGATGGCTTCGGAGACGCATAGCTATCGGTTCATTTTACGTGATCATCTAATTAAAGTTTCTTTGTTTTTCCATCCTTCTTGGAATGAGAAGAACCCTGCGCAGACCCAACCTAGCCTCTGGATATGGATATTGTTTACCTTCCACACTGTCAAATTCTGTTGATGTCAAAGACATTCATCACTTTAAGGTGTGTATGATCATGCATTGAGCTTCTACTAGTGGTGTTGTAAAAAGCTGGTTACTATGAAAGGATTTTCACTGCAATGGGGTACGTCTATGATCAGATTATAATAATTCAAAAGAAACTAATTAAGGTATCAAAAAGTGGATAAGGTAAGAACTTAGCACTCTAGCAGCGGCCAGGAAATGCTGGGATTGGAGAAAATATTTGAATTCTACTTAAATGGTCCTTGAACAGACTAGAAGCTCTCTAGCCACATGATATCATGGTCTGGCACATCCTTCACATCAAAGCTGCAAGTCCTGCTACAGTCAATCTGTTGACCAATCTCTCCTTCAACACCTTTTGCTTTCCAAGCCATAATAACAGCATGGATCTCATTCTGATCAACACCAAAAGCACAGTCATAAAGCCCAACTCTTGGAAACATATCCAGTATGCAATAGAGCTGCTTCACTGCTGCACTGCGTACTCCCCATAGTTTCAACTTTTTGAGATTATGAGGTTGCTGAGAAAGGGAATGGAAAATTGACAGAACACCCATACTTATCAAGCCAAACCGCTCCGGGTTCCAAAGTTGGCAACAATGTAAACCTCCTCAAGAAAAGCAACCCTGATCACTAGAGGCAGCTGGAATATTAAAATACAGCTGATAACTTTTTAGAACCATATTTTAATAATACCAACAAGCTGTCTGCCAGCCATATATGCCCAGGGAACCCTAACCATAGTATAAGCTAAATGCAGCCATATCTCGGGAAGGAGGGTCCGTGGGAAAAAACTGAAACTGCCACCCCCCTTATTTTTTCTCCTCTTTCTAGTGGTACCTCCGCTTAACCCTAATCTAAAATTAGGGTTATGACCAAATATGGTAATTAAGCACTGTTTTGGTCAGGTCTCGTTAGGGTTCGTGCTTACCCTAACATAGAGACCTGATCAAAACAGTGCCAAACAAATGGTGAACATAGGTTAGGGTTAGGGAGGTTAGGAGTTAGGGGTTGAGAATAAAAATAGGGGTATGGGGGCTTGCCCCCACTGTTAATGTCAGATAGGATTAAGGTTAGGGTGTTAGGGTTGAGGTCAGGTGACCCATACAGGTGTGAAAAAAATGTCTGTTTTTTCCCATGGGCTCTTGTTCTCTCTGTATAGAAATTACGATCTTCTACAGGACAGCTTGTCCGTATTATTAAAACACACTACTGACAAGTTGTCAGGCTGTATTATAATATATCTAATGAACCAGCTGCCCTGATGAAAGAGAATGTTTGTTCAATGATATGAGCACCTGCTGCTGTCTCTAGTCTGAACGAAAGACCCATCAGTTTCAAATGCATGGAACTTGCTGATGGATTATTATCATCAAAGAGTCGAGAAATTATGGTGGTTGCACGCAGTGTGACTTTTGAAAATGGATTGATTTTGAGAGTTAAAAAAAAATTGGACAGCTTAGCAGTCTAGATGATACCAAGATATGCTGGCTACTGGTAGATTGGACAGCTTGATGTGGTCAGAAAGTGCAAGGGAAGTCTTAGAGTTTACCAAGGTTCAGAAAGTGAAGGGTTTTGAGCATGCTTTGGCATCAATGGCACCATGACTTTACTGCTCAAGTCACGTTTGCACTTCCCTGCTATTTTGGAGGTCATCGTAGGCACCTTCTGGCAACAGCTCAACACTCACTAAATTTTTCAGACTTTCTGAGGACAGTCTTTGAGATAATAGATATGTGCTCTGAAAATCTTAGAGCTTCTGGATAAGAATTGCAAAAGTTTCTCTATACTGACATTTTGATTCACATTACTAGGTTAGCTATAGTACACTCTATTAGATAAGATATCTATCAGTTGAACTTTGCACTTACGTAAGTTTTCTACACTTGGACATACTTTGCAACTTCCAAAGTCAACTCGAGGCCTGAATTGAAGGTCATTCATACTATGCCCTTTCCATTACCAACCTCTACTGACATATATATATGATTTTTCAGTGTCCATGTAGCCATGAGCACCATAAAGTAATGGAGTCTATTGAAGTCAAGAAGGCTACCAATGAACATCTGTACTTGTGGTTGCCTACAGCGCGATGCCAGGATATACTTTTACCAGAATTCTCTGGAGCTTTAGAACACCCATTGAAGGAGACATTTGTGCTGATCTCAAACCATTGGAAAAACAAATGTGTGCCTCCAATTTCATCCCAATATTGGCCTGCAAAGGGCTGGAACAACCTCCAGATGAGAAGGATGCTGTGAGCATTCCTTTTTCCATTAAAAAAGAATTCTACCTTTTAGCTTCTTGAACATGACAAATTGCATTCCATATGAGGACCAGATATCCTGGGTGTCACGCCAAAGAGATGGCCTTTGCTTCCACATTTGTGGACAACTTTTTTACCACAAATCATCAACACCTGAAATACTAGAAGCTGCAATTTCAAATCCTAGTTCATTGGGGCACCTTTCACATGCATCGTTCCGGTCCTACCTCTATCTTCCACTGTCTAGGTTCCTTAAATGCCTCTGTACCCCTTGAAAGGAAAACCATTGTTGCTGAGACCATCTGCCTCCTACCTCCTCATTAGACCCCACCAACAAGCCAATTTCAACAATTGGTTCAACTTCTCTCCCTGCAACCAACCCCATATTATATTCATTAGCTTATATCCAGCTCCTCACAGTCCGTCGTCTCCCTGAACACAAAAATTTTGTACTCCCTCATAAGCCAACTCCCTCTTTACCAGGTTGTCCAATAAACCTCAATCTCAAACTCACATTTGACAATACGCCCTCTTACCCCATGGCATATTTGCCTATGGAGCTGTCCGTACTCTTGTCCACGCCTTCAGTAAATCCCTCACCAGCTCTGTCGCTCCATTTGCTCAAGGCCCATCTAACAACACATCAATGAACATTGTGGCTCTCGAAGACAAGTACTGGTTCTTCACTCAGTGCGCCAGTGGTACAAATGCTCATTAGAGAGTTTGTGTGCATGTACCATTGTTGGATTGGGATCATGAGGGGAGGTGTGTGTGTAAATGGAGAGTGTGGAATGGAGACGAGATCCATTACGGAAGAGGTGGTTTTGATAATGGAGGGGTGTATCCTTGAAACACCACACCTATATAGAAAGCCCGGAGAGAGGGAGATTATCATGTGGCCAAGGGCTGTTGTTGACTTGGCTACTGCTTTAACTATGGCAGCCGCAATAAGATTTCTCATTATTGTTGCTTGGACAGGGAAACTCTTCTGGCTTGACCAAATCGCAGGTAGTCAAGCATCACCCCCACAAGAGTGGGAATTGAACGAGGATTGTCGCAAAGAATTTTGACTCAGACTTGGACCTTACATGCTAACAACAACCCTTCCTTCCATGATAACTGCATTGGAATCCCTTCTTCTGCTTGACTGGCTCGGAAACAAGCATGTGGATATGTTATAGCCAATGTCGGTTGAGGAGGAACACAGTGTGTTGTCGAGAGTGGCCCTTCGAGGTGCTGATTAGGTTTTTGGGGAGGTATCAGGAGAGTATGGGTCTAGATTTGGGTTCGTCGGATCCCAGTACCAGTGGAAATGGAGCAGTACAAGTAAGAGTTCAAATGAACTGCAGATCAGGGACCAGGACGTTTATTTGAATAGCCAAACGACTTGTTTTATTCACCTATGCTTTCTCAAAAATACCGGAATCTTGTCAAACGCGCTCCCGGTTAAGTTTTTACTGAGGACAGAGGGAATGGTTGTTGATGGGTTGTTTGAGGAGGTTTGTTTGGCTGGTTCTGGTTCTGGTGGAAACAGCGTGGTACACTCACGCCCTCTGTATGTCAAGGAAGCCAGTGCTGATATTCCACGGAAAACTATCGCAATATCATTAACTTTACTGTTTGAATTTCAGTGAAATCAAACGAACACTCGTGGACAGTAACAATGATATACTTCCCTTCTCAGTCAAAAATGCCAAAAATAGCCAATTTGCAGGCTTTATTTTGAGGCAATGAATCAGACAATCTACATTGGAAAAATTTGTACCCTAGGTAGTTTTTCATGTAGATTTCATTGGTGAAGTCCATTTTTTTCAAAAACTAATTTTCAATTGGGACCTCTCAAAAATCATCACAAATTAGTGTGTATTCCAAGAATTACCATATATGGTAATAACACAAACATAAAATACACATTAGATTACTGTTTACCTCAAATCTACAACTGATTTGAAGTCAATCTGTGGTCTGGTCATGGAGATATAGCCTGTTCCGTTCCAAAGCGCCGCCACTGTAGGCGCTATGTGTGTTGCGCGGAACCCGGCTGTTTCTGAATGGGACCGTGCCGGTTTACCTACCTACCTACCTATCTGTAACATTACTATTGTATATTTCCAGCATAAATGCAATGATATAGTGTAAAGTTATGCTGAACAAGAAATCCTCATTTAACATAATTTTTTCAAAGTTTTATCAGAAACAGAAAAATACTTGCTTTAAGGTTACCATTGGTGTTCCATATTTTCAACATAAGTGGCCCACTTTTACAATGAAAAAATTAATTTGTTGTTTAACACAATTTTAACATATCTTCACCAAAAATGAGAAAATTTACGGCAAAAAAAATCCATACAATTTTAACATAATTTTACTATTTCGGAAAAATCTCATTTGGATTTGCACAGTGCAGTGAAAGATGAGAAAGAATTGGATAAGCTAGGGGCACTCTAATGAGAGTTAAGTTAGGTATATGTATAAATTAAGTCAATGCTAGTAGAGAGGTTTGGCTGGGGCTTGGCCCGCGCTCCTGCCTGTGGACTCCAAGTGCTCGTAGCCCCAACCAGAGCAGAGCTCCAACCCGAGAGCACAAGGAGGAGACCCACTGTAGGGAAACGGGCCAAACCCCAAACAGAGATATGCTCTGGAAGATGAGAAAGCTAATACTATTCATAAGTCGTCTAAGGGGATTGAATTATTCCAGGTCAATATTAATACCGTTAATACATGCGGTAATTACCGAGTCTGGTATCTTGTGTATTTTTTGGAAATCGTCAATGGAGGTTTTCAGCCTTGAGATCTGAGAAGAATTGTATGCTTTGAGTATATGAATGGGTAAAACGTCCTCGAACCGTCTCCAATATATAAGAAAGGCCAGCGAGGTCCAACCGCCAACCGCAGCAATGACCTCAGGAGGTACACCTGCTAGCAGGAGCTCAACAGCCCCGCCGATACGGAAGCTGTGGCCCTGGACCAGTGGGAATCCCTTGTCAGACCAGATTTTGTCGCAGAAGGTGAGGAAGACCGACTTGACCATATGGTGTGGTTGACCATGGTTGTCAACATATGCGAATAAGGAGAAGTCGTCAGGGATTCTGGAGTTTGCTCTGACATGCATCTGCATGGCATTGAAAGGACAAAATAGTTTCAGTGCAGCTGTCTGGGCTATGGCGGTGACCATAGCTCTGACTTGCTTTGTCGTTTTGGTCCAAGGAATATGGAGTGACACAGCCTTGGGTGAGTTGTCGGGATGGAGGGAGAAGAGGATGTGGGTAGAATGGGATGCGTGGTAGGTGGGGTTAAAAGCTGCGATAGATTTCACAGTGAGCTCCCCAAGTCTGCGACAGCCCCAGAAGGCGTTGCACGCGACGGCCCATATGGAGCAATGGATTGGTATGGAGAACTTGAGCACGAGGAAAAGCGCGAGCATGTGGTTGATTGATATGGGGTTGCGGATCGGTCGTTTATGGAGAGCACCGGAGACGCGAGCACCTGCTCTAGCGAAACGGATGAGTCTAGAGTCGGTGGGCCAGGGAGCACCCTTGAGTTCGTGCCAGGCTCGGAGAGCCAACAACCAACCCTTGGCGCAAGACCCACTGACCTTCCCCATGTGATAGCCTAGGAATCCAACTATGAGGTGCTCGTTGGCAGGCATATGCTGGTCCTCCAAGATGTCTAGCATATCGCAAAATTGATTGAATCGAAGGAGCCCTGCACCGTAGGCTTCCTTAGTCGAGTCTGCGAGTCCTGCTATAGCAAGTTTTTTGCCCCACTCTATGACCTCCGGAGGGAGAGTGAGCGAGTGCTCGGATTGTTTTGAGTTAGCATAAGGGCTGCTCCATGCGTGAATTCGGTCTTTAGCGCGAACATTGGGACGTAGCTCATTGTGTATGATTGCACAACCAGCTTTTGGACGTCTGGTAGCGAGTTCGGAATGGATGTGATTGGGAATGCGGGGATTTGGGCAGATCGTGGTGGATGTAGGAGTTGTGTTAGGTGCAACCACGGGAGCATAGCGGGCAAAGGAGCGGCCAAAAATGTTATGAGGAAGGCGGTTTGTTGGATTGGGGTTGATTTTTGCTGGAGGTGGTAGTTTTTGTGGTTGCGGTTTCAAAGATGATCCGAAACAGCTATAGAGGGATACGTTGGAGACGTAAAAGTCTCCGGAGCTAGTCACTCCGTGGCTTTGAGGAGGCATGGTGCTAGCAGAGATGGTGGTTTATGTTCAAGAGGTTATTGATTATGTAAGTACGCGGGAATACAAATAGCATGTCTATACTAGATGCGTTGATGAGTTAGATTTGTGCTGGGTATGAAAACCAACCAAACAACAATCACCCCAATCAGATATAATCCAAAAGGTTTAATTTAATGCGAGGAAGGAGGTTGTCAAAGGTTCCCTCGACTACTAATTGATTCGAAGAGAAAAGCACTTGACAGTTGACACAGATAGTGCGCAATGAACAAGGTTTTATATTTGGAGGGAGGTTTTGAAAAGCCAACTAACGTACGACGACGCGCTGAACTAATCGAGGGGAAAGCAAACACCAAAGCACGGGTCAAGTACGCCGACTCAACAAACGACTTTGCGTATCCGCGGTGAAACACCAAAGCACGGGTCAAGTACGCCGACTCAACAAACGACTTTGCGTATCTCGGGAGCCTTTACGTCGCCGCGCAATGATACTCCAACTCTCAGGGATTCCCGCGAGTTACCTAACAAGCTTATACGACCGCCGCGCAAGTCACTCGAGTAGGCGTTTTTAACACACTCAGCGAAGAGCGGGCAAGGGGTAGAATCTGTTGGTAAAGCTAGGTAACACTCCGAGAAGCTTCCTCCCTAAAACTAGACCAAGCCGACAGTTGGGTCCAAGACCTTTCCTAATTAACAACGGGCTCGTCGAGGTGTGCACGTTAGGCTCCACCTGCGGTCCTAAGACTGATGTGACCTCTCTTCGAGATGAAAACCAGGAATGCTCGACTTAATAGCCGGGAAGTAGAATGAACAGCCTCAGTATTATCGAGGTTACAAGAAGGCCACCCGTTTCAAAGGTTGTAGAGGACGATGCAGACGCGTCTGAGCGTGTACGAATCACTACAGGTCCTAAGATAGAAATGTGTTTCAGGTATCAAGTCTAACTTGTTATTCCGAGATAGAATAGCTACCCTTATATACTGAGCGAGATATATGAAAATAGGAAAATGAGAGAAACTGAGCGAGATAGGATGAAACAGAGTAAGTAAAATAGAAAAGATAAATAATGTCCATATATGCGTGTATACTATGGTTTTGCCTCGACGTTTTCCTGCCTCGTTCGTTTGTCTTCCTCGATTGGGTCGACTTTTGGGATTTTGGTCCGAATCGACTCGAGTCATTTGCCTTTTTACAAGGCTCGCCAGTTCCTTTAGCAGAACAGCCCTCGGAGGTATTTCTATGTTTTTCCTTGCCAATGGGAGACTGGTTATTATCTCTAGTTCCGCGTGGTCTCGAGTCTAGATGCCTGGTAGCATATGGATCTTGGTAAAACGCTGAGGCTCGGATAGAAATACTCCTTGGTCCTTCCGTGTTCTAGAAGTAGCTACAGCAAGTGGGTCATGTGGCCGTGTTGGACTGCCGCGGCTATATGCCTGGGCGCTTTCCAGCGAGCGTCAACTTTGAGGGCACCTGTTAGGGTACTTCCCCATCTCGGTCCACCTTGCTTCGTTTAATAAACTTGAGTGTTGTTTAGACTCCTCGGTGAGCTGATCGCGGAAGCGATGCCTCGTTAAGACTTCGATCCCTTGGGTATATCCTTCGATGACCTAGCCTAGTATAACTGGTATGTGGGCTCGTTTATCTGCCTCGGTCAGCAACTTGTTATCCAACAAGCTTGCCTCGCTACACCATACCGCGCATAGGACTTTGATCAAGGCGCATTCACAAAGTTAAGTATGGTACCATTGCACGTACCGTTACTCTGCAACCTCTTGGGTAGAATAGGTCCTCGGTAGATTTTAACTATCAGCTCGGGCTCACTATAGTTCTCTTATTGACCGTGTTTTGTTACTAACAGAACCTAGGATTATTGGTTCTGCGCAGTTCTAGCCTTAGCCGAAAAATCGGCATATCAGCGTACGATGGCCTCGACGAGTTCGTCAGGTAATAAAATGGAGTATGGTAATCAGGTCTCATCAGGACCCATAATGCCCCTCGACAGAGAGTCGGTGGGGTTGTCAGTGGTAGCAATGTAAACAAGTTTAGGTTCAATTATAAGTGAAGTGAGGGTTGAGAATATGCGGCGGACGGATAAATTGATCCATCGATTGGGGCTACGCTGCTTTAGCATTGCCCCAATTGTGCCTTGGTTGTCCGAGTGAATCAATAAATAAGTGTTTTGGAAGCCCATTGCTTTGAGAAAATATATGACGAGCTCAATAGCAACCGTCTCAAGCCAGCAGATATCGCGTCCTTCAATCTTCCAAGCATCTGTTAACCGGAATGCTGCCCAGTGGCCCTGGATCCAGAAACTGATTCCCCAATCCGTGGATGCATCTGCGTATATTTCCAGGTTAATAAGTGGGCCTCGGGGTCGTAACTGGCGATATATAAGGGGGTTCAAAAGTCTGTCTGACCACCAAATCAGTTCCGTTACGAGGGCGGTAGTCAGGAACTTCCCCATCTCGAGTTCTCGTCCTTGGTAAGATGCCATGAAATTCGAAATTGCAGGGAGGTGTGAGCGTCCTTTGGTGTGAACAAATGTGGTGTAGCAGAGGGTGCCGTGGATTATTTCGACCGCATTGAGTGGGGCCCTCTGCTGTTTGGGCTCAGGGGAAGGTTTGCTGGTGACGGTGGGAAGTGGATGGGAGATTAGTGTAGTACTGGGGTCAGTGGTGGTTATGGGAGCTGGTGCTGATTTTGGACCGAATTTTGCGAGGAAAACTTTAATGCAGTGAAGGTATTTGAGTCGTTTTTCCTCCGGGAGACTGACCCGTTTAAGGGGTATGTTCCAAAGCAAGCCTGTGTATATGAAGATGTTGATAAAGAAAGGGTCGCCTTTCTTTTGGGGAGGATGGAAAGGAGTGCCCAGTGGGTTGATAGATTCAAGAACTGCCTCTCGATCATATGCGTATTTGAAATAGGCTGGGTCCGCGTCTGGGTTGAGTGGTACGCGGAAAACTGCCCAGTCATCCTCGATCTTGGCTACGGGAAAGACCCCTTTGGCAAATAAGATGTCTCAGACGGCGGCGGAGATCATACCAGAACAGCTGCTGGCACCTGCCCATCCAAAACAGTCACACATGTCAATCCAGAATTCACCCTTTTCGTCGCGGACTACAAGGAATTGCTTGTGATTGGGGTTGACTGGGACGGTCCGGTGGAATTTGATGATATCCATGGTACATGCCTGCATACCCGGCGGAGCATGAATAATCTTTAAAATGAAATAAGTTTTAGTATTTCTGACTTCCAGTTGGAGCAGTTATAATCGTGAGAAAGCTATAACACTGCGGCCAGTTGGCTGAGCAAGTAGTACAATACCACTATTGTGGTAAGGATATAGCTGCGGCCAGTTGGCCGAGCGAGTAGTGCAATACCACTATCGTGGTAAGGATATAGCTGCGACCAGTTGGCCGAGCGAAAAGTACAATACCACTATTGTGGTAAGGATATAGCTGCGACCAGTTGGCTGAGCGGGGGTACAATACCAGCACCATGGTAAGGATATAGCTGCGACCAGTTGGCTGAGCAAGAGAATGAAATGAAATTTTATAAATAAGGTAGACTCACAAATTCCGCAACATCACTGGCTGAATCAAATGTGGTGGGGAACAACTCCTTCTGAACGTAGGAGTTAACAGATGGAGTTGTTCTGCCCTGCGAGTCTTTCCCTCCCTTGGACAAGTTGCGGCAGACTCTCAGCTTTGGCACCTGATCCGGTCCCTGCGTTGATTCTGCCACGATAAGCGGTGAGGCCACGAATGGTCCACGGAGTATCTGTTCGACTTGCTGTTTGGAGAAAGGACCTGCCATCCGACCCGCCGTCGATTCCTCTTCAATGTATTTTTGCACGGCTATCGGATGTTTAGAGACTGAGGAGTGGTTGGGAATGATGATGGTTTCCGTGAGGGCTGGGACGTCGCCGAGGGGGAAACCATTTCTGAGGTAGTTGAGTAAGATGGAGTAGCGGTCAGATAGACCATAGATTGCGAGTTCAATAAAGAAAGCATTGATGTCGTATGGGGTGATGATTCTCTCGAATAGCTCGTTTTCGAAAGTCGTCGAATTAGTGAGTGGGTAACGGGGGATTATAATTGGAGAGAAGTCGTGGAAAGGTAAGGGGCCGGGTCTGAAGAATGAGTCAAGTCGCCGTTGGGCAGGAGGGGTCGCGGGCGTAGTGGGAGCCCCCGCAAAGTGAACAGATATGAGAGGAGGAGTGGCAGCCCTTCTGGCATTTGCCCCAGCAATTGAACGGGATACATATGACCGTGTTGTTGGGTGAGAGGAGCTGCCCCTTGACCGATTTGGCAAAAGGGAATTTCCCGTGCATACCTTGGTCGTTGAGTTTGTGTCCCTGGAGGCCGCAGCCAACGCAGCGAGGTCTGGGACCGACCTTGCTGCCCTCCAGAAAGGGCGTTGGGCCTGAGGGATGAGGGTTGTGCGGATGTACGGCTTTGCCTGGTGTCTGTTCGAAGAAGTGAACGGTGGGGAGAAGTTGCGAGACTGCTTAGCTAGTAGTATCTCCGCATCCGATATGGCCTGAACTCGTGTCCAGGCTGTATCGTATGCCGCTTGTAGGTATTCCGTGTCCCGTTGGAGGTGGGCGCTCCGCAACTTCTCCTCATGAATCTTCCAAATTCGAAAGAGGAGTTCAGAGTCTTCGTGATAGAGGAAATAAGCGAAGTGCTTGGCAAAGAAGAGTGGGCGTGAAGCGAGAGCACCGTCGGCGTATCGTGCTACCATGAATTGGTAGTAGAAATCCGAGGTATTCTGGAATTGTTGAAATGTGAAAGATGGCTCGTCAACGGGCTTGCCCGCCCCCATCAGTTTCTTTAACAGCTCGGCTGTGTTCAGGATGATGGGTTTGTCTGCAATGTGGGAGAGCTTGATGGTAGGAATCAATGCGATATTGGCATTGATCCACGCGAGGTTGGAGGGAAGGAAGCACTGGAAAGGGAATATTATGCTTGTATTTGGCGGTGAGGAGCATTATCTCGGGAAAGACCGCCGTCGGAGCAGCTGTTGGATCGATAGAGGAAAGGATAATATCAGGTTCGCGAGTGAGGGCAGCGATAGCGATACGTTGGGCGTCCTGCTGCCTGGAAGCTGTTCTGACCTGAATTTCTTTGTCAATCCTCTCTGTCTCATTCATATTGTTCATAATCCCAATGGAAATAATGTTGAGAAGTGGTTTAAAACTCCTGAAGAGGTCCTGATCCCGTCTGACCAAATGGAATTCCTCGTCCAGAATAGAAATAACGGATTCTGCGTCTGATTCGGGGTCGGTCTCTGCAGCTGTGAGTCATTTCATAATGCGAGCATCATTGCGTGTGGCAATATTGTAGTTGGCCTTGATACGAATGCCCAGCGTGAGCCTTCTGAGACTAGCGATGATATTAGGGGACTTGTGCGTTTTTGGTATTTGTGTGGGGTTGTCCAGAGATGGAAGCTTCAATTAATAAATGAAGGTGGATAGCTCCAAAAGGCTCAAAAAGAATGATATAGGAGCGATGGCTATGAGAGTCGACTCCAAAAAGGTTGAAAGCGCTTAACGGCGCGCTGCCGACTCTCAGGCCGTGCTTATCTTATCCTCTGATAAGCGCGCTCTGCTAGCTTATCGCGGAATAAGCTAGGGGACTCTAATGAGAGTTAAGTTAGGTATATGTATACATTAAGTCAATGCTAGTAGAGAGGTTTGGCTGGGGCTTGGCCCGCGCTCCCCGCCCGTGGACTCCGAGTGCTCGTAGCCCCAACCAGAGCAGAGCTCCAACCCGAGAGCACAAGGAGGAGACCCACCGTAGGGAAACGGGCTAAACCCCCAAACAGAGATATGCTCTGGAAAGATGAGAAAGCTAATACTATTCATAAGTCGTCTAAGGAGATTGAATTATTCCAGGTCAATATTAATACCGTTAATACATGCGGTAATTACCGAGTCTGGTATCTTGTGTATTTTCTGGAAATCATCAATGGAGGTTTTCAGCCTCGAGATCTGAGAAGAATCGTATGCTTTGAGTATATGAACGGGTAAAACGTCCTCGAACCGTCTCCAATATATAAGAAAAGCCAGCGAGGTCCAACCGCCAACCGCAGCGACAACCTCAGGAGGTACGCCTGCTAGCAGGAGCTCAACAGCCCCGCCGATACGGAAGCTGTGGCCCTGGACCAGTGGGAATCCCTTGTCGGACCAGATTTTGTCGCAGAAGGTGAGGAAGACCGACTTGACCATATGGTGTGGTTGACCATGGTTGTCGACATATGCGAATAAGGAGAAGTCGTCGGGGATTCTGGAGTTTGCTCTGACATGCATCTGCATGGCGTTGAAAGGACAAAATAGTTTCAGTGCAGCTGTCTGGGCCATGGCGGTGACCGTAGCTCCGACTTGCTTTGTCGTTTTGGTCCAAGGAATATGGAATGACACGGCCTTGGGTGAGTTGTTGGGATGGAGGGAGAAGATGATGTGGGTAGAACGGGATGCGTGGTAGGTGGGGTTAAAAGCCGCGATAGATTTCACGGTGAGCTCCCCGAGTCTGCGACAGCCCCAGAAGGCATTGCACGCGACGGCCCATATAGAGCAATGGAATGGTATGGAGAACTTGAGTGCAAAGAAAAGTGCGAGCATGTGGTTGATTGATATGGGGTTGCGGATCGGTCGTTTATGGAGGGCACCGGAGACGCGAGCACCTGCTCTAGCAAAACGGATGAGTCTAGAGTCGGCGGGCCAGGGGGCACCCTTGAGTTCGTGCCAGGCTCGGAGAGCCGACAACCAACCCTTGGCGCAAGACCCACTGACCTTCCCCATGTGGTAGCCTAGGAATCCAACTATGAGGTGCTCGTTAGCAGGCATACGCTGGTCCTCCGAGATGTCTAGCATATCGCAAAATTGATTGAATCGAAGGAGCCCTGCACCGTAGGCTTCCTTGGTCGGGTCCGCGAGTCCTGCTATAGCAAGTTTTTCGCCCCACTCTATGACCTCCGGAGGGAGAGTGAGCGAGCGCTCGGATCGTTTTGAGTTAGCGTAAGGGCTGCTCCATGCGTGAATTCGGTCTTTAGCGCGAACGTTGGGACGTAGCTCATTGTGTATGATTGCACAACCGGCTTTTGGACGTCTGGTAGCGAGTTCGGAATGGATGTGATTGGGAATGCGGGGATTTGGGCAGATCGTGGTGGATGTAGGAGTTGTGTTGGGTGCAACCACGGGAGCGTAGCGGGCAAAGGAGTGGCCAAAAATGTAATGAGGAAGGCGGTTTGTTGGATTGGGGTGATTTTTGCTGGAGGTGATGGTTTTTGTGGTTGCGGTTTCGAAGATGATCCGAAACGGCTATAGAGGGATACGTTGGAGACGTAAAAGTCTCCGGAGCTAGTCACTCCGTGGCTTTGAGGAGGCATGGTGCTAGCAGAGATGGTGGTTTATGTTCAAGAGGTTATTGATTATGTAAGTACGCGGAATACAAATAGCGTGTCTATACTAGATGCGTACAATGGCCTCGACGAGTTCGTCAGGTAATAAAATGGAGTATGGTAATCGGGTCTCATCAGGACCCATAATGCCCCTCGACAGAGAGTCGGCGGGGTTGTCAGCGGTAGCAATGTAAACGAGTTTAGGTTCAATTAGAAGTGAAGTGAGGGTTGCGAATGTGCGGCGGACGGATAAATTGATCCATCGATTGGGGCTACGCTGCTTTAGCATTGCCCCAATTGTGCCTTGGTTGTCTGAGTGGATCAATAAATAAGCATTTTGGAAGCCCATTGCTTCGAGAAAATATACGACGAGCTCAATAGCAACCGTCTCAAGCCAGCAGATATCGCGTCCTTCGATCTTCCAAGCATCTGTTAACCGGAATGCTGCCCAGTGGCCCTGGATCCAGAAACCGATTCCCCAATCCGTGGATGCGTCTGCATATATTTCCAGGTTAATAAGTGGGCCTCGGGGTCGTAACTGGCGATATATAAGGGGGTTCGAAAGTCTGTCTGACCACCAAGTCAGTTCCGTTACGAGGGCGGTAGTCAGGAACTTCCCCATCTCGAGTTCTCGTCCTCGGTAAGATGCCATGAAATTAGAAATCGCAGGGAGGTGTGAGCGTCCTTCAGTGTGAACGAATGTGGTGTAGCAGAGGGTGCCGTGGATTATTTCGACCGCGTTGAGTGGGGCCCTCTGCTGTTTGGGCTCGGGGGAAGGTTTGCTGGTGACGGTGGGAAGTGGATGGGAGATTGGTGTAGTACTGGGGTCGGTGGTGGTTATGGGGCTGGTGCTGATTTTGGACCAAATTTTGCGAGGAAAACTTTAATGCGGTGAAGGTATTTGAGTCGTTTTTCCTCTGGGAGACTGACCCGTTTAAGGGGTATGTTCCAAAGCAAGCCTATGTATATGAAGATGTTGATAAAGAAAGGGTCGCCTTTCTTTTGGGGAGGATGGAAAGGAGTGCCCAGTGGGTTGATAGATTCGAGAACTGCCTCTCGATCGTATGCGTATTTGAAATTGGCTGGGTCCGCGTCTGGGGTTGAGTGGTACGCGGAAAACTGCCAGGTCATCCTCGATCTTGGCTACAGGAAAGACCCCTTTGGCGAATAAGATGTCTCGGACGGCGGCGGAGATCATACCAGAACAGCTGCTGGCACCTGCCCATCCAAAACAGTCGACACATGTCAATCCAGAATTCACCCTTTTCGTCGCGGACTACAAGGAATTGCTTGTGATTGGGATTGACTGGGACGGTCCGGTGGAATTTGATGATATCCATGGTACATGCCTGCAGTACCCGGCGGAGCATGAATAATCTTTAAAATGAAATAAGTGTTTAGTATTTCTGACTTCCAGTTGGAGCAGTTATAATCGTGAGAAAGCTATAACACTGCGGCCAGTTGGCTGAGCAAGTAGTACAATACCACTATTGTGGTAAGGATATAGCTGCGGCCAGTTGGCCGAGCGAGTAGTGCAATACCACTATCGTGGTAAGGATATAGCTGCGACCAGTTGGCCGAGCGAAAAGTACAATACCACTATTGTGGTAAGGATATAGCTGCGACCAGTTGGCTGAGCGGGGGTACAATACCAGCACCATGGTAAGGATATAGCTGCGACCAGTTGGCTGAGCAAGAGAATGAAATGAAATTTTATAAATAAGGTAGACTCACAAATTCCGCAACATCACTGGCTGAATCAAATGTGGTGGGGAACAACTCCTTCTGAACGTAGGAGTTGACAGATGGAGTTGTTCTGCCCTGCGAGTCTTTCCCTCCCTTGGACAAGTTGCAGCAGACTCTCAGCTTTGGCACCTGATCCGGTCCCTGCATTGATTCTGCCATGATAAGTGGTGAGGCCACGAATGGTCCACGGAGTATCTGTTCGACTTGCTGTTTGGAGAAAGGACCTGCCATCCGACCCACCATCGATTCCTCTTCAATGTATTTTTGCACGGCTATCGGATGTTTAGAGACTGAGGAGTGGTTGGGAATGATGATGGTTTCCATGAGGGCTGGGACGTCGCCAAGGGGGAAACCATTTCTGAGGTAGTTGAGTAAGATGGAGTAGCGGTCAGATAGACCGTAGATTGCGAGTTCAATAAAGAAAGTGTTGATGTCATATGGGGTGATGATTCTCTCAAATAGCTCGTTTTCGAAAGTCGTCGAATTAGTGAGCAGGTAACGGGGGATTATAATTGGAGAGAAGTCATGGAAAGGTAAGGGGCTGGGTCTGAAGAATGAGTCAAGTTGCCGTTGGGCAGGAGGGGTCGTGGGCGTAGTGGGAGCCCCCGCAAAGTGAACAGATATGAGAGGAGGAGTGGCAGCCCTTCTGGCATTTGCCCCAGCAATTGAACGTGATACATATGACCATGTTGTTGGGTGAGAGGAGCTGCCCCTTGACTGATTTGGCAAAAGGGAATTTCCCGTGCATACCTTGGTCGTTGAGTTTGTGTCCCTGGAGGCCGCAGCCAACGCAGCGAGGTCTGGGACCAACCTTGCTGCCCTCCAGAAAGGGCATTGGGCCTGAGGGATGAGGGTTGTTGCGGATGTACGCTTTGCCTGGTGTTTGTTCGAAGAAGTGAATGGTGGGGAGAAGTTGCGAGACTGCTTAGCTAGTAGTATCTCCGCATCCGATATGGCCTGAACTCGTGTCCAGGCTGTATCGTATGCCGCTTGTAGGTATTCCGTGTCCTGTTGGAGGTGGGCACTCCACAACTTCTCCTCATGAATCTTCCAAATTCGAAAGAGGAGTTCAGAGTCTTTGTGATAGAGGAAATAAGCGAAGTGCTTGGCAAAGAAGAGTGGGCGTGAAGCGAGAGCACCGTTGGCGTATCGTGCTACCATGAATTGGTAGTAGAAATCCAAGGTATTCTGGAATTGTTGAAATGTGAAAGATGGCTTGTCAACGGGCTTGCCCGCCCCCATCAGTTTCTTTAACAGCTCGGCTGTGTTCAGGATGATGGGTTTGTCTGCAATGTGGGAGAGCTTGATGGTAGGAATCAATGCGATATTGGCATTGATCCACACAAGGTTGGAGGGAAGGAAGCACTGGAAAGGGATATTATGCTTGTATTTGGTGGTGAGGAGCATTATCTCGGGAAAGACCGCCGTCGGAGCAGCTGTTGGATCGATAGAGGAAAGGATAATATCAGGTTCGCGAGTGAGGGCAGCGATAGCGATACGTTGGGCGTCCTGCTGCCTGGAAGCTGTTCTGACCTGAATTTCTTTGTCAATCCTCTCTGTCTCATTCATATTGTTCATAATCCCAATGGAAATAATGTTGAGAAGTGGTTTAAAACTCCTGAAGAGGTCCTGATCCCGTCTGACCAAATGGAATTCCTCGTCCAGAATAGAAATAACGGATTCTGCGTCTGATTCGGGGTCGGTCTCTGCAGCTGTGAGTCATTTCATAATGCGAGCATCATTGCGTGTGGCAATATTGTAGTTGGCCTTGATACGAATGCCCAGCGTGAGCCTTCTGAGACTAGCGATGATATTAGGGGACTTGTGCGTTTTTGGTATTTGTGTGGGGTTGTCCAGAGATGGAAGCTTCAATTAATAAATGAAGGTGGATAGCTCCAAAAGGCTCAAAAAGAATGATATAGGAGCGATGGCTATGAGAGTCGACTCCAAAAGGTTGAAAGCGCTTAACGGCGCGCTGCCGACTCTCAGGCCGTGCTTATCTTATCCTCTGATAAGCGCGCTCTGCTAGCCTATCGCGGAACTTGTGGCTGTTGCAGATTGCGGTGCTCGTGAGTTGAGATTGGGCGCTTGATGAGCGCTCTTCTCTTCCTTTTTTGTCAGTCATACATAACAGTTGTAAGAGCGAGATTTATCCAAAAGCCTAGGTTGCATCGAGTACTTCGGTGTTGATAGTAGTCAAAAGTACGCGAGCTTGCTGAAGCCTAGTGTAGATGAATTAACAGAAATAAACATTAGTATTGAGAAGTGACACAGTTGTCACTCTCTTGGGGTACGTTATCAACCGGGTTTGTCATCAGGAAAGTGTGTATAGATGATGCTTCAATGCTTTAGAGGGCGAAGAGAAAGGTAGCGGAAGAAGAAGGGTCATTGCGGAGGATATTGAAGACGATGAGGGTATTTTGAATAGAGTGCATGCCGTGTTTACAAAGTCCCAGGCAAGCAATCGCGCTACAATATATATATATGGCCAAACTGACACTTCAAAGGAAACTTCTTCCGGCTCTGGCATTTCAGGATCGATGAAGTTTTGGTCACCTTCTTCACAGCCCGGCAAAGACACGCCAGTGGAAATCTAACCAAATTTAAGGTATGTCCTACCATCAGCGTCAAAGAATCGCATTATCTTTGGATGTAAATGCCTACAAAGTTGTGAGTTTGGGTGAAATTTGCACACCACGTCCCTTTCCTTTCGCTACATTCACTCGCCATTCCACAGTCGTCGTATGAGCGGTGTTCTGCTTCCTGTTCATCGTAAAATGGGATAACAAGCGCGGTACCATCAACGATGCCCCTCCGTAATATCGCTCAAACCTGCTCGAAGGGAATTTTGAATTGCCAGTTTTCGATACGCTGGCGACGCCTGTTGGTCAACCTGAATTTTCTTCCAAGGAAGAATGGATAGCAACTCATGACTTGCAAAGAAATATACTCTGTATCTGTCTTATCAGTGTCGATGAAGTCTTCCCAGTCTATGAGCTCTTGCAGAACAAATGGATGGCAGCTGGATGCATAGTGGCCCTCATGATGGACACCTCACGAGCAGTACTCCAGTCTCCTTTGGCGGGGTTCAAGCATTTCAAATTCTCCCTGTGAGAACGTGGCTGGCCCGTTTATGTTCATTATAGTTCATGTTGATCTCCTCTCTTTGAATATTACTCATTACTTTCACTTTGGGCCGTTAGATCTACGTTCAACAAAGTTCATCAGCGCTCAAATACTGTTCTCAGAAGTCCTCAGAAGTCCCGTCGTCTATTTGACGCTCAAATATCTCCCTACCATTATCATTTCTCTTCAATGGTCCAACCACTCAAGCCATACAAGAACAAGGGCCAAATCCATGATTACGGAAACCCGATTCATGGTTTTTGTGGATAGTGGCTTAGCGGCTTAGTGGCTGCAATCAAATTCTGGCTAAAGCGGTCATTTCTGCCACTTGGCCAATACGACTCTCATTTTTAAAGGAAGAAATTTCTCTCAAGATGGAATAACATCGCTCTCCTTCCAACATGTACTCTATGCACGCTGACACAAGAACCGAGTATGGACTTCATTCCTATGAATACTCGGCAGGCAATAGCTCCTCTTCAGAACAGCAGCACCCCCCGCATCCTTCCATACATCCCAGGAGCATAGACTACCCCGGCTACCTCAATTTTGCTGAAGAACACCGGATCCTGCCCGGCTACCTTAATCTCGCACCAGAACACAAACACCTGCAGCTTCCGGTTGGTGTCTATAGATAATCATTTGTTGTACATTCACTAATGATTGCGCTGACTCCTTAGCGTGGCCGTATCATGTCCTCCTCTTCTCATTCAACACATTCTAGCTCTTGTAGCATCCCTCATGTCAACACACATTTGTCTGCTGTTCCTCATCTTATACTGGTGCCGCAGAAGGTTTACCGTAATCAGTCTTATCACATTCGAGAGCCATTTGTAACCTTCCGAACGAAGGGATCCTCAGAGCTCGGTGTGCAGATATTTGATATCTCACACGTCGAGGGTAAACGGGAGACACCGTTGCCGGAATTAGTTTATCGTAGTTTGAATGTGCGCATCAACGTAAGCTTTTCATTCCAAATCGCCACGGAATATGTATTCACGATGATCACAGTGGCCCGGATACGAGCCCTCTGTAGGACGGATCAAGCTTTGTGAAGACAAACCCACCCGAATATTTCTTCTTTCCGAGCTTGCACGTATTTTACGGGATTTTTTCGTAAGCTCTAGTACCCTCTGTTTTGCTGAGATCTTTCTCATGACGAGCTGCTTAACTTATAGAGGCGTCCAGTCCCCTTCGGCAACGGTGCTCAGGATTGGAATATGGGACGCATTGATACCAGTAAAATTATCATTACTCGGCTTGTTCACTGCGGAGGAGCTGACTGGCAGCCAGAGTTATGGTGCCCTGGCCACTAATTTCAGTTCTTCCGAGTCCCGGTCCATATTTATCATGCCACTGTACTTTATGAACGAATTATGAACGTACTCGGTCAAGGAATAAATTAGATTAGATTTAAGCTAGATGAAACCCAGACTCTCGTGACGGCTGAGCCTTCCGAGCACCTCGAAACACTTCAAGCGTGAGTCTGTCTTCAAAACATTCTTCGAATTACATGTAATCCATCAAGCAGCTATATCTTTCTTCTTTCCTTGAAATTTCTTGAATCTGAAATCGCCTCGATGAATCATCGTTAACCAACAATGTAAGCAAAACTTAGCTAAAAAACTTCTCGATTCATCTCATGTTGCGACGCGTAAGCACGACGGGTGGCCTAAACACACAGCAAGGTGCGTCGAAGTTGAGTCCAGCGATATTTCCAGCTAAAAATATGACATCGGGCCTTTGACGGCGAAATCTCTTGGCACATTCCGCTTGTTTCTTGCGGTGAGGATAAGAGTCACGATCTCGTTAGCGTTGAATGCGAACGAGAGATGGACAAGGAGGTTGGTTATATAACCTTGGCATTATTCCTGTTTCAGATCAATGAGAGAAGAAGAGGGATATCCTAACGTGGTGATTGGAAGACGTAGGGATATTACGTTGGTCTATAACTAGGAGAGTACGGATCCTCTGACTATGAGAAATCGTGGATCATCCTTCGGTGCTGTACTAGGAATATCTGAATATATATATTCACCAAGTTTATCTGCTCAAAAGAAAAAATGAAGGACCACCGGATGCATTATTGGACGCCTAGCTTCTGGCGTCCGGCACTGAGACACGGCCAAAGCGCTATTCTCGAAGTTCGAATCAGTTGCGAACTTTTGGCGGCGAAATTCAGCAAGATTAAAGATTCTGCGCTGGAGAACGTCCTGATATTAGTTTCTATTAAGATGTGAATACAATCGTAAAAAATGGAGTGTTTTGAAACCGATCACGTTATGAGTATTTAATGAGATTCAAAAGTTCAACTCGATAGCGAACTACAAACTACCGCCAGTCTAAAATCAACAATACAGGAAGCTAAGCATCCGAAACTTTCCTGTTCCATTCAAGAAGGCCCTGTAACATCTTCGAGACATCACTCACAGCACAGAACCAATCAGCCTCCAGCTGTAGCCTGCCCTTTTCCGGAAGACTATCCAAGCCTTCGCGCCACCATTTAAGGCAAGTGATGATTCCTAACCAACCATTGTTTCCCCACTTATGGAGTGGCTTCCAATCGTTGCCAAATGTGAGGAGTGGGGCTGGCCTATTATCAGGCGTTGTACCCCTCCATTTTGGTTGCAGGGAACACCACCAGGTCCATACTTCCTTCGCAAATCGTTGAACCAAGGGCCCTGTGGACAGCGCAGGGACCGCACCAGTTCTTTGGCTGCCGATCCAATCATTCAGCATCACTGGACGATTGAGGTGCGAAAGTCCACGTTTCGGATTCTTCCAATTGTGGATCTTTTCTAAATCCATCCATAGGCGAAGAAGATGTGCAAACTCAGGTCCCAAATCAATGTTTAGGTAGATAAACGCTCGATCAAACCACAGAGGAGCTTGGTTTGAGGGAAAACCCGCGTTGTAATAGTTGATCAAGTCTTCTGGGTTACAGACTGGGGCGATCGCCGAGACAGTACTTTCTGAAGTCTTCTGCAAGTTATCATCTCAGACAAGACATGCACGTTGAACATGATAGAGTAAATCAATTCACCTCGGTATCTCCGTGTTGTTGGTTTTTCTGACTGTTTTCCGCATCTCCAGCAAGATTCAAAGTAGTATCCTGATCGATTGATAAAAATCAGAAGATGGTGGCACAACAAGATAAAGGTCGTACATGAACTGGGGTAATTGAGGAGTGCGAAGGTTCAACTTTAGGGCCGTCTGCAACTTGATTAACCTCATCCTGAGCTCGAGTTGACGTGATTGAGGCAAATTTGGGGCCATCCGCACTAGCCTGCTATTGAGAAACGCAGTGAGGGTTTCCGAAGGCAATTGGAGCAGGAGCGATACATACCAGTGTAGATCTCTCTTGGCACTGAGTTTCGCATTTGTGTGATCCTGTCTGAGCCTGGACATTCTCTGAAATGAGACGCGAGTCCTTGAAAGGAGGGTTAACACTGGATTGCACGCTTGAGTTTGCGGGATACGCACATCGGCTTGATTTAAGGACGCTTCTGAGGCCTTCGACAATCGGTATGCAGTCCTCTCTGCGCGAATTAAGCGTTCAGACAGAGCTTTATTGACCTTCAGTGGAACCGTAAGCTTGACCATAAAAGTTAGAAAAAAAGGTTGACTTACGCCGTCATTTAATCGGATTTTCTTATTGAGAGCATCAATATGAGCCACTAGCTCGAGGTCTCGCTGCTTGAATTTGAGCAGTTCAGCTTGAACCCTGTCCAGATCGTCGCCTGCTTCACATGTACATGAATCCGAATTCTATCATAGATATCAGTTTGCGTGACGCTGTTTTTACAAAAGTACTAACACGCCCAGGCAGCCCAGACACAGATCCTCTCATTATAGCGTTCAGCTCAACGATCTTTTCTTCTAATGCCAGTTTCTGGGAGCGAAGAGAGATAATCTCGGCGTATTCATCCACTTCATGCTGGTCATCCACTAACCGCCGCCGGTTTTGTATTATTTCCTGCCGCATTCTCTGATGGATCGTTAGTCAGATCTAGACTAAAAGACAGTGCGCTATGCAAGCATTGCGGTACACTTACTTTCCTTGTTTCCTCTGGATCCGGAGATCGGTGCCGCTTCGTAAAACTGCCCAACTTGAACATGCTACTAAGTCCTGAGCGTGCTATGTGTGAAGTTTATAGGAAGAATAGCCGTTCTTTATAATATATTCAGGAGACAATGAGCGAAAAAACAATGAGCGAGAAACAATACATGTCGGCCACGAAGCGGGCCACGACGCATCGGATTTTCCAAATCAGGAAACTCTTTTGACTCACCATAAGTTTACCATCACAGGAACGAACTTATGAAAATGTGCACGCAGTATTAATGCAATCTTTTGCTGTTGGAAGAAATATAATAGATCTTCGAACGGTTTGACACGACCCCGCTTTATCCAACAAACCCGGAGTCCTTCAGTTTCACAACTAGTTGGCTCAGGCTCTACCTTAATATCAGAGGAAGGGTATTGGGAGATGTTATATAGATCGGGGAGAGAGCTAACGGAAGAAAGAGGTTTCAGCCTCATAGTCCGTCGCTCAGCATCTGCAAAAGTGTATGTAGCGTGCATAGTGTTGAGTATCCAATGCTGTCTAAATATTTAATCCACTTAATGATCATATGAGGTCGAACTTCTCATAGTACTATCAGCAAATGGGGGAAAAAACTTGCGAGCTTTCGGCGCTTGCGGAGGCTTTTCTACTTGCATGCAAGTAAAATTTTGATAACAATTATGGCTCATTCGAAACAAATTGTACTAGTAAATAATAAATATCAGTATAAGAGTTATTTGTCTTCTTCATTGAAAGCGAGCAACTGATGTGTATGAAAGAATAAGTGTTTTATGCAGGAAAAGATGTGAGCGCATATGGGAAAATCCGACAGTTGCGGAAAAAACGGGTTGACTTGCGAGGTTGCGGACTTTCGGGCTTTTTGGGGTTGTGCAAGCTTGTACAACCGGCAAAAGTGCCTGAAAGTTTTTCCCCCCTTTTCCTGATAGGCTACCCAGATGTGTTCAAATATCAATTAGTCTACCTGACTACAGGGAGCCTGTGTTATGTGCAGGAAACGGTAACTGAGAATTACTCGCAACAAGCGCTTTGTGAGATTTGGTATCTCCGTTCAACGTTCAGTTTAGATAGGTTGGGATCAGTTCAAATGATTTACAGCAGCTTATACAACGTTCGAATTTATGAAATGCAAGCAATATAGTGAGTGCCGCAAAGTTTAGGCAGGGCCGATTCGTGGTCCAGGACAGGATCAGAGCCCATTACATGCTGCACATTCGCCAAAGCCTTGGGAGGATGGAACAGTACTTTATATTAGAGCGAAGCAAACTTTAAAATTTCAGCAACATCCGGTATGGTATTAGTTCGATTCGTTGCCTTTTTCTCTGGCTCTTAAAAGACTATGGCCACAGGATTCATGATCACTGGCTCTTAATGAGTATTATCATCCGGTGCGCTATATCTGCCGATTGGATTCTCCTGGATGCCTTGACAGTACCGTTAGTGCACACTGAGCGTTTAAAAAACTTTTATGCTTATTAGTGGCGCTCAAGTTTGCCACGCAAGTCCAAAGCGACGGGTGCATTATTCAAACTTGCACCCAATTTCGGCGAAGCCAAAATTGGCCCAGTTACTACCCGGAGGCGCACAACTAGAGGTTCAGATGTTGATATGCCACTTATATTCTCTGCATTGACGGCAGGAAATTGGAACGAATATATCATGAGCCTCTAGGTAGTATTGATTTACCTCTAGTATCTGCAAGTGGTACGCGTTTGCTGTAAAACCACATGGCAGCACTCGTTTCGAGCTCGCCGTCACCTCCATGGTCACCAGCGCGATCCATACCGTGATCACCTAGGACGACTAGCAGAGTATCATCCGACAACAAGTCGACGACACGGCTAAGCGTAGCGTTCATTTGGGACAATTTTGAGTGTGCCTGGCGCAGTCAGTTTTAGAAATTAACTTGATGCCCATATCCCAATGTTCAGCGATACCGACCATAATGAGCGTTGAGGCCTGCTGAGGCCTTTTGAGACCCAGACCGTTATTCACCCATCAGTCTCCTGGCGAGATCAGACCTCTTGGCGCCAGAATTCCCAGATCTCAAGTAAACTCTTCGACCGTTCGTGAAACCCGGGCGTGTCTTTCGGTAGGACTTTCAGCTCGCCTTTTCCCACCAAGATATAATTTAGACAGAAACACTGCTGGGATCATATATGTACGGCAAAGAACGACGTTCGTGATGGAAGAAATCCCGATACTATTACTTCGTCGGAGTCATGCATCACGGAAACGACGTCAAATAATAATATTTATTATGAGTGCTAGTAGAACGGAGGCACCTTCATGCTTCCGAAGAGAGATGATAATATATATTGTGATATATTTCTCCTTGATTTTTTCTATATGCATTACCATGAACATTGGTCTGGGAATCCAAAAAAAAGTTTGGAATATGCTATGAGTTAACGAAACTAAAGGGAAAACTCGAATACACGAGAACGAAACACAAGGCTGAAGAATTTACGAAAGGGAAAACGGAGGAAGATTTGCTGCAATAGCGGCCACCAGTTCTTCCCATTCCGCCAGAGCAGAAAAGCAGCAATCGTGCTTAGCATTAGCTCTGTAAGGCGCAAAGAGCTGTGAGACATCCCAACGCGACTCCAGAACACTAGGCCGATTGAGTTGGAGAAGAATGTCCGATTTGAGTGGCGACCAGGTTGCGCAAGACGTTCCAGAATGAGCGTGGTCAGAGCAGGATTGTGCTTGCATGATTGCACTCATTCGAAGGTCTTTGTGTTGACTCTATGGGACAGATGAGCTTCCTAGATAGCAAGGCAGCAAGATGTTCTCATACCCAAATAGCATACAAATGGTCATTTCTAAGAAGCTCTTTGATCTCCGCTAAACTGGTGTTCATGAATTCCGTGCCTGCAATCTCTCTTACAAGAGAGTAATAGTTGTGCTTGGCGGCGAATGCTAGTATTTCCCTTGGGTGATTGAGCACGTATCGCCTACATAATATTGTACTCAGCGGAGGGGATGTACAAGAACAACCTGAGGGTTTACCGAAGGAATTCCTTGCTTATCCCTCTTGCAGGGCGTATGTGGTATCTCGCTGCGCTTTCAGCAAAGTCCAACAGATCTCGAAAGGTCGGAAAGTCCGTGAATTCGATATCGGGAAAGTCAGGGTAGAAATACGCAAATAGTCTTTCCAGGAGCGCAGCAGGCTCCGGTAGGTCTGGTACTCCCGGTACAGTTGAGTACGAGGAGTCAAAAGGGAATCCTCCAGTGACTATCTCTATATTAGCCACATGGAGGCCGAACAGGACATTGTCTGATGACCGAATATACACATTCGCGTCCTTTGCATTGACTAGAAGAGACGCATAAGAGAATATATGTCAGATCATCATTTGGCCTGGAAATCGCAATGGGTAACACTCACAGCTTGGACAGATCGAGATGAATGAGAATATTGGCTTGCAAGGAAAAATATCCATGTTATCGACGTACAACATGGCTGAATCGCGTGGAGTCGGCCGGTCAAATTAAAATTGAGTAAAGGTCTGTAAAGGTCAAGTTATAATTTCAAAGGATACTGGGAGGGCTTGTGATATAGGATTCCGAATGGTCATGATAGCTGGTAATAAGTAACTATTGAAAAGCACAATGAAGCTGGCGCTCATTTACCTGCCATGTGAGACGCCTCGTGGCTCGTCTCATGGGTGCTCTATCTTTTCGATGTGCTCTACGAGGCTCATTATGCTGCTCAACATAGACTGACTTATTGTCCAAAATTTACACGTTCTCTTATTGTCATTTTACCTATATAGAAGAACGGACAAATGTATATGACATTTCTGCTCATCCAAGGCCCTACCTTACAGTGATGTCGGCGGCAGGAATAGCTTCATCGGTCAGGGGTTCACAAAATGCGACGAAAGTGATAATGCTTACTGAACCCATAGTCGACCAGCGTTCGAAATTCTCGAAAACGATCTTGTAGCACTGATCGGGTAAGCTCTGATACCGTGCTTCTCCGCCTCTCTAACTATGATTCCAGGATGACCGAAAACGTTACGCCATAGACACACTGGCCTTGGAGGGGTTGCAGAAAGATAATGAAATGAAAGAAACAAGAATTCAGGAGCTGACGGCTGAAGTCTCGCGTCTGGAGGCCATTGATCAAGGGTCTTTACAGTCGCAAAATTCTGGCCTTCTTGAGCTAAACCGAAGGTTTGAGGTACAAGTTCTCAGTATTATCTGCACCGATATTAACAACTTAAAGGAAACCAGGGATGGCGAATTGGAAAAAGCCAGGGCTGCAATTAAACAATTTGAAACTGTGAAAGCACATAGAGACAAAGCGATTCGAGATAGAAACGTACTGGCAACAGAAAGGGATGAGTATAAGGAGGAAGTTCGAAAGCTGAAGGTACTTCTTTCGTATGCACCTACGAATTCCGGAGCTCAGCTTCTGTTTTCAGGCCCAAATCCCTTCAAGTCGGGATTACAAGAGCATGAAGAATGAGAAAGACAAGCTTGAAAAGGAATTGGCATCAGTTAAAAGAAGGCGGCAGAAAGATAACGGATCAGTGTCCAAGGAGGAGCACGACACAGTTATGGCAAGTTTTCTGCTAGGATATTCTGATGTCTGATACTACGTCAGCATGGATTACAGGAAAACCACCGAGCTGAGAAAGAAACGTTAAAGGAGGCCTTGGCTGCCGTCAAGGTAGGGAGCCTCCTTGAAATCCGATATCGCTGACACAACTCCAAAGATCCAACTTGAAAATGTAGCGCTTGAGAAGTCGTGCGCAGAAGAGCAACTCTCGGACTTGAAAACCCATTCCGAAACTCAAATCCGGGAACTGCAGGCTGCGAGGGAGAGATTCGAGGAGGCTTACTTGGTATAGCCATTCAATGTACCGTTGACTTTCACACTGACATACATTGTAGGCCGATGCTCAGAGCAAGGAGCTGGTTGCGGATTTGTTGAAGGAAGACTACGAGAAGCTTCAAGTCAGTCTCCTTTTCTGAAATCCAGTGCATTCCTCTCACGATTCCAACGTTACAAGCTGCAAAATGAAGATCTGGCCCGGGAGAAACAATCTGCTTCAGATGAGTTTCAGAGACGCCTCGCCGAGATAGAAGCATTGAATCAAAAGCTGGCGGAATCTCATACTCAGCAACTCTCGGAATTGCAGGCCCACTCCGAAGCTCAAATCCGGGAACTGCAGGCTGCGAAGGAGAAATCCGAGGAGGCTTACTTGGTATGGATGGCTATTCAATGTACCCTTTGACATTCACACTGACAGACAATGTAGGCCGATGCCCAGAGCAAGGAGCTAGTTGCGGATTCCTTGAAGGAAGAATACGAGAAACTTCAAGTCAGTCTCCTTTTCTGAAATCCGGTGCATTCCTCTAACGACTCCAACGTTACAAGCTGCAACATGAAAATATGGTCCGGGAGAAACGGTCTGCTTCAGATGAATTTCAGAGACGCTTCGCCGAGATAGAAGCGTTGAATCAAAAGTTGGCTGAATCTCATGCTCAGCAACTCTCGGAATTGCAGGCCCACTCCGAAGCTCAAATCCGGGAACTGCAGGCTGCGAAGGAGAAATCCGAGGAGGCTTACTTGGTATGGCTATTTAAAGTACCCTCTGACTTTCACGCTGACATGCAATGTAGACCGATGCCCAAAGCAAGGAACTGGTTGCGGATTCACTGAAGGAAAAATATGAGAAACTTCAAGTAAGTCTCCGTTTCTGAAATCTGATGCATTCCTCTAACGACTCCACGTTACAAGCTGCGACATGAAAATCTGGCCCGGGAGAAACAGTCTGCTTCAGATGAATTTCAGAGACGCCTCGCCGAGATAGAAGCCTTGAATCGAAAGTTAGCTGAATCTCATGCTCAGCAACTCTTGGACTTGCAGGCCCACTCGGAAGCTCACATCCGGGAACTGCAGGCTGCGAAGGAGAAATCCGAGGAGGTTTACTTGGTATGGATGGCTATTCAATGTACCCTTTGACATTCACACTGACATACAATGTAGGCCGATGCCCAGAGCAGGGAACTGGTTGCGGATTCACTGAAAGAAGAATATGAGAAACTTCAAGTCAGTCTTCCATTTCCGAAATCCCGTGCATTCCTTTGATGACTCCGATGTTACAAGCTGCGCCACGATGATCTGGCCCGGGAGAAACAGTCCGTTTTAGATGACTTTCAGAGACGCGTCACCGAGATAGAAGCCTTAAATCAAAAGTTAGCTGAATCTCATGCTCATGCTCAGCAACTCTCAGACTCGAAGGCCCATTCTGAAGCTCAAATCCGGGAACTGCAGGCTACGAGGGAGAAAGCTATGGAGGCTTTTTTGGTATGGCTATTTAAAGTACCCTCTGACTTTCACGCTGACATGCAATGTAGACCGATGCCCAAAGCAAGGAACTGGTTGCGGATTCACTGAAGGAAAAATATGAGAAACTTCAAGTAAGTCTCCGTTTCTGAAATCTGATGCATTCCTCTAACGACTCCACGTTACAAGCTGCGACATGAAAATCTGGCCCGGGAGAAACAGTCTGCTTCAGATGAATTTCAGAGACGCCTCGCCGAGATAGAAGCCTTGAATCGAAAGTTAGCTGAATCTCATGCTCAGCAACTCTTGGACCTGCAGGCCCATTCCGAAGCTCAAATCCGGGAACTGCAGGCTGCGAGTGAGAAATCCAAGGAGGTCTATATGGTGATATAGCTATTCAATGTACCACTTGACTTTCATGCTGACGTACAATGTAGGCCGATACCCAGAGCAAGGAGCTAGTTGCGGATTCCCTGAAGGAAGAATATGAGAAACTTCAAGTCAGTCTCCTTCTCAGAAATCCAACGCATACCTCTAATGACTCCAACGTTACAGCTACGCCACAAAAATATGGCCCAGGAGAAACAGTCTGCTTCAGACGAATTTCAGAGACGCCTCGCCTCGATGGAAGCATTGAATCAAAAGCTGGCTGAATCTCATGCTCAGCAACTCTCGGAAGTGCAGGCCCACTCCGAAGCTCAAATTCGGGAACTGCAGGCTGCGAAGGAGAAATCCGAGGAGGCTTACTTGGTATGCGTGGCTATTCAATGTACCCTTTGACATTCACACTGACATACAATGTAGGCCGATGCCCAGAGCAAGGAGCTAGTTGCGGATTCACTGAAGGAAGAATACGAGAAACTTCAAGTCAGTTTCTTTTTCTGAAATCCGGTGCATTCCTCTAACGGCTCTAACGTTACAAGCTACGCCTCAAAGATTTGACCCGAGAAAAACAGTCTGTTATAACAGATTACACTGCCCTCCGGACGACCGTCCAAGACCTGAAGTCCTCCCTTGAGCATGAGCGTAAACTGAATACTGCCTCTCGATCTGCTCTCTCCGCAGCTCAAGATCAAGGACTCCGCCATCACCAAGTAAAGCTTGATTCCCTGCAGGTACGTTCCAAATACAAACTCCTTCAAGTGTGAGATTTACCTTTTGAAAGGCCCGAAATGACGCTCTGGAGGCTGAGATCCTCCGCCTACAAACGACTCCAGAAGCTATCCAACAAAGACTGGAGGAAACCATATCTGAGCTGGAACAAGTGAAAATGTCTCATGAACTAAAGATTCCTCGACTCGAACTTGACATTCGGAGACTTGTCGACAGTGAGAGTGAAGCTAAACAAAGTGCTGAAAAAGCCAACGCTTCTCTTGAAAAGCTCCAAGTGGGTTCAGTGACTATCTTGATTCCGCTCCGTCTGACACTAAGACAGGCACAAAAGCAACAAGACAGCGATTCTTTCTCCTCTCGCATCCATCAATTGGAACAGGAGAACAACGCCCTTCGCACAAGTGGGACCAATGGAAATTGGGTCCTCAAGGCGAGTCACTATCACGCGTGTATTATAATGTACATAGCATATTAAATCTTTGGTCTCTTTCAGAGCCGCTTTGAAGCTTTGACAAATGCTTATACTGACCTGAAGGTGAGCATTTTCCGCTATATAAAGTACTGTTTGATGACAGCTATATGAACGCCAGGCCGATTTTCTCAAGGTCAATGAGGAGAATTATGATTTACAACGCACACATAAAACTGTCCAGGAGGAGCTTCAGGTCTATTGTTACGTGGTACTGCTCTGGATAGTACTAAAACATATTGTTAGATGCATCTTCATTCGACTTGCCCACAAACTCCTCGAGAAAGATCTCCTTTGACTGTTCACTTGGAATCTCTTCAGCAGGAGCTTCGTTCCAGCCACCAAGAAAAAGAGTCTCTGCAACAGCAACTCTTCCAAGCACACGCAGAAAACCAACTTTTAAAAGAAGCCTCGCAGAATCTTGAGGTACGTACTTGGTTCAGTCTTCTTCCCTATGATAGTCTATTTGATTGACCACGGTACTCAGTCATCACGCATCACCCATAACACTGGTCATGCTAAAGAAGATGGAGCGTCACCTCCTTCCATTTATCCAGTTCCCGAATCGACTCAAACATCTAATCATTCCAACGGGGTTGAGCCTGATGAGCCCTTTGACCATTCAATTTCGCCCGATTTTATTTGGCGCAGGCGCAATGACGAGACTGAACCCTGTCAATCAGGGTCAAACCTCCCCCCTTCTTCCTCCAGCCAGCCCTACCCTCCATCCTCCTCCCAGTCCTCTGCTGTGCCGGCTGCTGCGGGAAGAGTATTTCTGGCTGAACCGAAACGGAAAACCTTGGCACATGCCAACGTTAGAGCCGAGTTGTATTATGCAGATATGGAATACGCTCGAACGCATCCCGGATACAAGCTAGGTCCGGAGTTGGTAAGTTAACTAGTATTCCTGCTGGTATGTATCTCTGATTTTCTCACTGCATGTACTCTAGAAACCGCCTCCAGAATATTCAAGCTCGGGCGGCGGCCCAATGCGGATTAAGTTATCACAAAAGGACAAGCCGTCACCCTATGTACATACGGCCTTACCATCTCCTGCATGATTGTGATTTAATCATTAGTTTCGCAGGTCCTGGATTCCCGCAAGCGTAGATTTAGATGGTTAGGTCGTGCGTTCATGGCCGAACCAGAAACAATGAACTTCACAGAAACGGTGGGCTTCATCTCGTACGCTTCAGTGCGATTGATTTATATTTAAATAGCGACCTGCAAATTCTAACAAAGGAAAGCAGCGCGAAGACGTAGTTGTGGACGAAGAGGAAGGCACAATTCCGAACCCCATCTTGGGAACACTGTTTGGTGAAGGTTCTGACGACGATGGTGACGCTCGCATGAGTGAGGCGGAGAATGCACATCCCGAAAACGCTGCTGCTGTCCACACTTCCGGTGAAAGTAACAGAAGTCAGACCAAACGTATGTATCAGCGATGTGGGGTTCGCTTAAGAGGCTGGTCTGTAGATGAACAGCGACAGGAGATATGCGTGAGCTATGTCGGTTCAATTTCTTTATTACTTGTTGAATGTTTCCTTTTCTAGAGGGTCGTGCGACATGTCATTAGAGAAGGGCTTGCAGTTGAGCAAAATCAAGAAGCGTTCGTACTACCAGGCACAAGTGACGAGCGCTTGCAGCAGTTTGCTCGACAACCTGACAAATACGGACCCATGTTGATCAATACCACCATCGATATCACGGGTTACACCGCCACTTCGGAGATGCTGGATTCTTCTTGGAATCTGGCTCTCATACACAACTGGGCCCTACTTTGTGAAGAGATCGCTAATACATGTCCAGATCGTAATCGATTTGGGCAAGGCATGCAGCTACGCGACTGGGAGAAACAGGTTACCGATCGCTTGTATAGAATTTTCCTGGCCGTAACAAAAGCGCAGCCTCTATTGGAGAACGAAAGCAACGACCAAATAAAAGACCGTATCATTCGGGCTCATATGGAACGGAAGGTCAGGAATGCAAAGACGAACAGTAGGCATGTCGTAAGTGCTCAATTGTTTCTATCATCCTCGCTCTCACTATCATCATCAGAAAGCAAAATGGCGAGCCGATGTTGCTACCGCTATGATTGATTATTGCCGTCAAATAAATGACAAAGACGGTGTGGAGTTCTGGCAGTATTCTCTGCGTTTGACCAAGCATCTTGGCGAAGGGGGAATGTCTGAAGATGAGACTAGTTACAAGACGGTCCAAGTTGGCAGCAGGAGAAAAAAGGTCCGAGTCAAGGTGATAAAGGATCTAGACTTTCGACACCCCTCCATCGCCGCTCACTACGAGCAGGTTGAAGCTGCTCCAGGGATTAATGACCTTGTCTTCAGTGCCGCGGGAAAGCATAGAATGGAAAGAATCCGCATATCACAAGTCAAAGAGAAAAGACCGCCAGAAGGTCTATCTGCATCTGTGTATCGGCCGGGATACCTGGAAAATCTACTCCCTCACGAACTTGCAGCCCTACATTTAGACCCGAATCCATTTCCCCTTCACCAGACGAGTAACGAGCCAGATCATGGCGGGGTTGACTTTATGGATACGAACCCAGTTTAGCAGTAGTAGAACTTAGGTTCGTTCCAAGCCCGTTCCTGATTGGCTGATCGTGTTTGTACATCTTTTTTGTTTCGGTTTATTTGGATCAAATCAAAGGATCACCCGTTTCCGGGCCGGAGCAAGGCTTGCTCCGAACCTACGTACGGGAACTTTTCATTAGAATTAGAATGTTAGAATGATATATACGTGTGATCAACATTTCATATGAATCTACAAGAACCATGTTTTATTACACAAGGAGGAAAACAAAGAAGGCTGAGATATTCACCGTGATATAGGCCAGTCTTGCTCTCCAACAGCCACTGCTGGCACAACCCCTTGTCTCATCTGAGCAAGATATTCTGGTCTATAAAAAGAGGGTGAGATACCAGCTTTCGGCTTGCGCTTGACTACGCTCGGATGATTGACCCTCCTAATGCGTCGTCGGCCTGCTCTAACAAATGGACCCAGCGAATCTCCTGTTCTGGTATCATCCACCATCTGCATAAGATCTCGTACGGCAAGATGTCGGAAATCGATGCCCAATACGGCTTTCACAGGCTCATCTCCTTCGACAGTGTCCTCCTCTTCAGACATACCATCCTCCGTTAACTGTGTCACACAGCGCAAGACAAATGACCAAAGCTCAACACCATCCCTGTCATTGGCAGAAAGGGCCGTTTCCAGCATAACACTAGCTATCTGTCTTCGTGTGGTGAATTTCTGTGCAATCAAGGGTATAAGCTGCAGCCTAAGAAATGACAAGTGTAAATGCACCCGTGAGAGCAGATTTCTGGCGGCATTCCTCTTCTTTATTTCCTGATACTTCTGATGCATACGGGCTTCTGCCATTTTCGTGTCTTCTTCTAGGCGGGGTTTGGCATTGTGAGCATCTCGAAGAAGGCCGTGTATATGAGATGAAAAGAGTTGTTCCCAAGGGATTTCAGTGGGCCAAAAGTGGTCTGGGTCAGGAGAAGTAGCTATGACGGTCTTTGCTTCTTGAACAAGGAGCTGTATGATAACATTATTCCAACGTGAATTGATCATCCCATTCAAGCTACTGGCTGAGGTATCCAGAGGCGCTCCAGGAATAGTGGGTCCGTTGAGTTGGGGAGCACGTAGGAAGGAGTCCAACTGCTCAGAAGATGCTGACGGATGTCTCCAAGCATCATGAAAGTTATCGAGGCCCAACGCTCGACATGTGAGTTCTCTCGCGAGGCGCTATAATGCTGATGAGCGTGGATGTAGCGTTTGAAGAAGTATAACTCACTTTTATGTGGGTTTCTTGCTCCTGTGAAGTATAGACTTGCATGAGGTTCAACGTTGAGGGCGCAAGCCGGGGGCATCCGATACATTCCATTTCGAGTGACTCCTGGCCGAGTTGCCGCTGTCAGGCTGTATGGCAACTCGGCCAAGAGTAGTGCTGGCGCAAGTCGATGTCGTTATGACTGGAGCTCGAAAGCGAAAGTGCGGGGCGGCAAGAGCCGCTATTCACAAATGGTAAGGATGTTATCAATGAGGCGTTTCTTCAAGAGTCTACGGTCTTCAATCTGCAGATAAAGAGAGTATTGCGAAAGGCGGTTCAGCTGTCCAGAGTTTTCCGTAGTGTAAAACAACAACGTTCACGAAGGTCGACGCAATGACGTGCAGTTCAGCAAAGCTCGACATATTTATATGTATACGCTAGGTCGAGCATTCGTAGTGAAAGCCAGCGAGATGGACGACAGGAAGAGGAATACACGGACATGGGCATCCCAACAGCCGGCTAGCATTGCTAAAAAAGATCATTATAAATCCAATTTAAAGTCCCGAAGAGGTCCAAGCAATAATGTACATGTAGTAGCAGATGTATGTATCATACCAGTCAGGTCAGCCACCAGCAACTTGGAGGGCGAACAGATAATCGGCAGGGCTGTTCATGTCAAAGCCAGAATCAAACCGAGGGCTGGCAATATTCATAGCATAATACGAAGTGTCCCTATTTA